>JBBUKS010000089.1:13885-29081 GCA_038050645.1 Hedychium gardnerianum | reverse complement strand
TCTTATCAAAATTTTAAAAGTTGATCATATGGTTAAATAAGGGAGGGTCTGCATAGAAATTCTTATGAAGACCCCTCCATAAAATTAATGTTCTTCCCTACGACGTATATACGTACGATATTATATTGCTGAGTAATCAACTCGATCGATCGATATTTCTTGCTCTATAACTATAAACTTAATTTCCGTCCTTGGATTTAGCAGCTAGCGGATCAGAATTCAGATTAAATCTAAAATTGCATTACATTACTACACAAGTGGGCCCAGATTCTCGGTAACCCGGCCTAGCCCAATAGATCTACGATCGAACCCAACCCAGTAGTAGATATGAAGAGTATAAAATTATTTTTATTTAATAAAATATTTAGAATAATCTAACAGTTCTAAAAGGCAAAATCTAAAAGCATTATTTATTTATTTATATATATATATATATATATATATATAATTTTGATAGCCTATACATCTTATCATGTATAATTATGTGCACCTGTTGAGGTGATATAATCTTGATCATTGATCATATCACATATTTTTTTATCAATTATGTACAGATGACCATCTCAACAGATGTTCATGATTATACAAAATAAAATATACATATTAACAGAACTCTATATATATATATATATATTCATTAAAAATACCATAAAGAAGCTGCGTGGGAGAATCCCCCAACACAAAATAAATTCTATTGATGCATAATTCTTATCTATTTTAGTTATATAAATTTTATTTAATATTGGCGTTTCTCCGAGTGGATGCTATTTGAATATAATATAACGTAAATTTTGATTGATTAGACATTTTCATCTAATTGACTAATTCTAATTAATTAATCACATAAGAATAATATCTTGGAATAACATTTTATTCATATATCTCGAGCACGTCTTTCTTTGAGGTTTTAGTCAATAATATTTATCTAAGCCCATTGTAAAATATGGTTTTAGTCACTTTCTCCTTTTATAAAATATAGTAAGTCGTGATTCAAATTTTATCCAAGAGATTTAATTTATTTATTTTTTGTTGTTATAATCCATTCATATTTAACTGATGAGATAGAAGAAAAATAGTACACATACATTAATTATTAAGCAAATGGTCATTTTTTAAAATTCTAAAGAATGCTTGATTTTAGATTAATTAAAGAACAGCTGATGCATTTCTATGTGGTCATAATATAATATTTGAAATTATATTGGTGATTAGAGTGCGTTTACTTCTTGTTTCACGCACTTAATTATTTTCGTCATTGGTGTGAATTAATTTATTATCAAGAGGCTTAGTCTAATCACATGAGATTTATGAGTTGACAATAAAGTAAAAATGTCAATGTCATTCCATGAAATTTTAAAACCAAGAGGGAGAAGTGCTCGCTCATGTGGTTCAAAAATAATCAAATAGAAAGTATCAATTCGAATTTGATGTCATATCAAGAAAAAATATATATATATGTAGAATATTAAACGCTCTCAATTACTGATGCCGTAATATGCCAATTTGTAGAATATTAAACAATTAATCTTAATGATGTAATCTTTAATATGCATACTGATAATATTGTTTTTTTTCTTTAAAAACAAAAAAAAAATTGAAATCTAACGGTTTTCAACGCTTTGAGATCTGAAAGAACAAATTGAACAATCTCAATATCAATGGTCGGAACCAATTCTACTCGTTAATATAAATTATTGCAAGTTAATTAATTAATTAGTTTACAAATGTTGGAGACTTTGATCGCATCGTACTTCTTCGCTTGCATGAGACAAACTAAGTTATTTAATTTTGAGCACGGTCAACTAATTTGTTTCGGCGAAATATTTTAACTATATATTTATTATCACTGTCTATTTAAAATTACAGATAAGAAATAAGTGGATGAAGAGGCCAAGACCAACTTCTAAATATAAGAAATTCATTATTTTCTAGAATATATATATATATATATATATATATAGGTTACTAGGGTCATGTCGAATATATCAAGATGATGATCAAAATTAAAACAAAAACGAATAGTCATTCAAAGACTTGTGATCGACTAAAGAAACCCAAAGGCAAAGTCGTATCAATTGACATATTCTAAAGAGTAGATTATATATTTTTTAAAAGCTCTAGAATAAAATGGAAAAGTCAGATAAAATGAAAAAAAAAAATCTTTGCCAAAAACTTTAAATTCTAATTGCTCCGAGGACTGCGCCTGAAAATCTCCAAATAAGACAACCTAACTCAATATGAATCACACGTTTGAAAGACTTTATCATAGTTATATATATATATATATAGTTCTGTTAGTTTATACATTTTATCTTATACAATCATAGGTACATCATTGATCAAAATATATATGATATGATCAGTTATCAGAATTATGACACCTCAGTAAATGTACATGATTGTGCAGGATAAGATATATAGGCTATCAAAGTCATATATATATATATATATATATATATAAATAAGGGGGGGAATTCATCGGTTTCAGTGGCCTTTGAGTGCAATAATAACATTGAGTTTTGACATCATAACAAATAAATAGAGTCAAAGCAGGTGCCTGTAAATTTATATAAGAACAGGGGAGTTGAGATTGGATTGAATCGAGAGGAGAGCTTATGGAGGAAGATCTCCCAACTCCAAGTGAAGATAAAATTTGTGGAGATGATGCACAGGTTTATTTTATTTGTGATTTCTCTCAGTTTTTCCGCTTATTTTCTCCTTTCCAATATCGATCGCATGCTTCTCTTTAAGATTTCCATGATGTTTACATACTGTTTTAGTTTTGCTAGTAAATTCAGGATGTGACTTTGGGAGCTATATTATAGTGCATGTTTGAAAAAAAAGAAACAACAATAATAATAAAAGGGATATTTTGTGGCTAATTATAAGTAAATTGCAATTGGTGCAGATCAAAACTGAATCAACAAGTAATTCTGAAGATATGATTCAGATTTCATCTTCTTCAGAGAGAAAAAGTCCCAGCATTAACAAACAGGTATATAGCTTTTTTATATGCATTATTTTTATAAATAAAAAAATCAAGAGAGCTCATGAGTAACTCTTTTATGTGCAATTCTAGGAGGATCTTCTCAAATCCACCAAAGATGAAATAAGCAAAATGAGAGAAGAAAACAACAGATTAAAGGTGGCATTAACACGCATCATCAACGACTACCAGTCTCTCCAGTTGCACTTCTCTACTGTTTCTCAACAAGAGGAGGCTGAAAGAGCCGTCGAAACAATTCCAGCTTCTGATGAAGAAGAATATGAGCTTGTTTCGTTGAGCCTTGGAACAGGGCGAATATATAGAAAGGAAGACAAGAATATTGAGAACACTGCCGACAAAGACAAAGGTCGCAGGGAGAACTTAGAAGAAAACTTGACTCTTAGACTCGACTGTACACGTTACGATGCCTGCAGCAGTGGACTGATCGAGCAGCAACTGATTGCAAGCAAGGAAGAAGAGAGTACTCCATGCAAGATGGTGAAGGATTTGAGAAATAATGGATCAGAAGATGAGGCTTTGCAGCAACCACAGGTGAAGAAAACAAGAGTATGTGTGCGAACAAGATGCAACGGACCAATGGTATGTATTGTTTACCTGGTAGATTAATATGATCGAAGTAGATGTAGATGTATAGTTTGAAACTGAACTCAGTAAGCAAATGAGATGTTTACTCTTTCTTACAGATGAATGACGGGTGTCAATGGAGGAAGTATGGTCAGAAGATTGCAAAAGGAAATCCATGCCCACGAGGTTATTATCGCTGCACTGTGGCACCGGGATGCCCAGTGAGGAAGAAGGTACATTAATTCATTCCTTAATTTTGATCTCCCTCAATTTTAGCATCATCATGTGAGAGCAAAGTGTGTTTCTCTAAATGTTAGAACATAACTATCTTCATCCAAGTTATTAGCATTTCTTAAATCCTCTACGTAATTCATTCCAGGTGCAAAGATGTGCAGAAGACATGACGATATTAATCACGACCTATGAAGGAGACCACAATCACCCTCTCCCAGTCTCGGCCACTGTCATGGCCTCCCCCACCTCAGCAGCAGCATACATGCTGCTCTCAGGATCATCTTCCACTGCCCAACTTGCAACCACGTTAACAGATCCCGCCTATAAATCGACTACCAACCTCATGACTTCAAGTGCTTATCCCCATGGTTTGAACTTTGGCATCTCAGATATGTCAAGACAAGGATCACCCTGCCTCCCAAACTATACACTCCCATCCATTACCACCAACCCAACTGTCACACTAGACCTAACTGCAACGCATTCTAGAGCAAACCAGGTCAGTTTGGTCTCTTCAAACTTTGCCACAAGGCCAAGATACTCACCACCATCAATCTTTAGCTTCTCTTCTCCAAAATCTAACACCATAGCAACGCCAGCTTGGAGGAGTGGGTACTATAGTTATGGCTCTCAACCATCTAAGGAAGGTTCCTTTTTGTCATCAAACCATAGTAGGCTATCGCAAGAATCTTTCTACCAGCACTACTTGCAGAAGACCACCAACCCAAAGGATCCTGGCGACCAGCATAAGTTGACTGATGCAATTGCAAAGACCACAACAGAAGATCCTAGATTCCAGTTTGCGCTGACAGCTACTGTTCCATCATACGTTGGAGCTAATGAAGCTGTAAGTGTGGGTTTTCAAAGTAGGGGAGGGGATCAGGATCGGGATCAGGATCCACAACAGTTCGACTCTGTTCCATACTTTACAACTATGGGGAGAGGAAATAGTTGTTCCTGGAGCTACTTAGATATAAATCCACGGTTTCAAGCACAAGAATGAAAGAAAAGAACCTCTTGTTCCTCCGGCCTTCATTAGCATTAGCAAGCACCAAGAGTGCTTCAGTTAAAAATCACCAGTGGACTATAGCATAGGAACCGTTAAATGATGAGTCTCTTTAACAATTAGATAAAGCACTGTTTTTGTGGGATTTATAGATATTGGTACTAAGCAATTATGCAGATTACTAGAAGAGCAATTCAGGAGTGAAGAGAACTAATTCAATAGTTGAGCATCCTGTTGAGATAGATATGACCCTCATGACCCAAATTGCATGAGGAGTTCCTATAAATAATCTAGTCTTTCAATAGCTTAAATTTTCTGTTAAATGCTGCTGATTAATTGATATTGAGTTTACCCACAATTCTTTTGAGCTTCACAATCATGTTATTCTGTGCCAGAAAATAAAGAACTATCAGACTTTTCCTTGGATTATTTTTGAAACTAGTGGTTCCTTTTCAAGGAGTGTTCAGTTACTTTGATTTATTTTATAGGACGTTGCTCGGACTGGAGCAGCAGTAGCTTCATGATATTGCACAACCATGACAAAAATATAGTTTTTATTATCTAGAGATGAAAGATGACCTGCTTAAGGTTTATTTTTAAATTTTCATCATTGAGCTATGAAAAATAAAATTAGAGGAAAGACATTGAAATTACATATATGGCGACATTGAAATTACTATTATATTTGATAGGATGTTGCTCAAACTGGAGCAGCAGTAGCTTCATGAGATGTTCAGGTGGATGGTTTGCAAAATAACAGCAAGTTTTTGCAAAAACAATAGAAGTAGATTGATAAGGACCTAAGAAAGGTGACCTGTTGATGATTTTTTTTTAAAACGATCATCGCTCAACTATCAAAATTACTACTATTGGGGGGAAGACCGTGAATTGCATTCTGGTGGCTGGATACTAGAATTGGTATATTTATAAAATCACCCTCACCTTCATTCTTTCCCTGTTACCTCGTTGGTTGCTAAATAGCGTTACTATGATTTCAAAATTAAATGAGTGTGATAGTGCATGGGACAATATGATACTGCCTCCAAAAGCAACCAAATTCAACACAGAACATAGGGACTCAACACAAGCATGGCTTTCAAGCAAGTGTTTGATATGCATATGGTTCTATAAGATTCATAACATTGATGATTAAAGCGATAGGATAAAGATGCAAAAGATCTGAAAGTTAAAAAATAAAAATACATTCACCTCGAGATGGCCTTCATGAACCTATTAAACGATGTGAACATGCTCAGGGCCTTATCTAAGAATGAAGGCTCTGCTGATTTCTCATCCAGATTTCCAAATATAATCTGCATAAAGAATATCAATTAAACAAATAAAAATAGATTGGTGGGAATATTAGATAATATAAACTTGTTTTGCTAAGTAATAAGGCAGTTATCAGCTAAATATTCACCCAAAATGCTGCAAAATTTAGTATTAATAGATATCTGCTGAATATAGATGATAAACTGTTATTGATAAATTTTCTCTAAGCCAGATGCAAATAAAAGTGAGTTCCTAGATATATTTGAGTCATTTTCTTTTATAAGGAACATAAAAGTAAAGATTAAGCTACAGCTTGTTGTATAATCAAAAGACATTCTCACGATAGACCGAAAAAAAAGAGAAGTATATTCCCTTATCAGTCTAATTAGGTAAAAAAAATATCACAGTCAAGTTCTCTTTCGCTAGAAAAGAATTAGCTTCACCAAGCTGATAACCTCAGTATAAACAATTATGGCACGGTCAAGTTTCCTTTGCTACTTGTTAGAACGGCTGAGAAAATGAAGGCAACAGCCATTTGTTAATAGTGTGAGCAAGAACCGAAAACATGTTTTTTAGAGAAATTGTTTTCAGACAAATTGAATTCTCAGTGTCGCGAGAGAAGGTGGGCAATGTCACGACATCCTTAGGGAAAGAGGTCACTTCGATGCGTTGTGCAACAGCAAGAGCAAGCCAGCTAGGATTGGGTCAACGCCAGAAGTGGACTATGGTAGGGCCATATAGTGGTGGGAAATTTTAGAGTATTTCCATGCCCCAGGTAGTTCCCTGTTATCTCTATGCATATTCATTAGTGTACCTGTACAATTTACACCCTAGTAGATCTCCAACTTACACAGAGGTCCCTAACATATTTACAAATAGGTTCTAACAGTATGACAATAGAACAACAATAAAAGAAGGGGAACAACATAAATATATGATGCAAGGAAATGACCTCAATATCTGTTGCATCAGGACGCCTGGGTTGTTCTTTGGCCAGCAAATATCTGCCTGGTCTATTTACATCGTCGTAGAACACTTTCCACATCCTAGAATGAAATCCAAATGCAACAAGAGATTCTCTGCTTATAAGAGTTTCTTCAATATATCCAAATGAAAACGTCAGACAAAATGATCATTCAAGTTTTAACTTACCCAGGATAACACCTAAAGACTGCTCCAGAAGGCAACGGCCTCATCGAGTAAACGGGAGTGAAAGTGCTGCACACACAGCTTGGCAATCAAAACTAAAGAATATAATATTAGAAAAGTAATATCTTAGGTATCATCATTGAGAGCATTATGTAGTGGTTATAACTTGGTAATTAATGAGAACTTGATGATTTCTTGCCTTAAGAAATATCTACGTAGATTCCGAACATTGATTCCAACTCCAACATCTTCGCTAACAAGCCGGGGGTTCCACATGATAAGGGGTCTTGGCTAACAACATAATAAGGATGAATGCTGTGTAAGGAAAATGATCCGACTTAGAGTGTAAAATTTCTGTAGGAAAAGCACTGCAAAACAATTGAATTTATTGTTTTGTTCACAAAAACAAAATAAGTAATTCTTTGGTTTAAAAACGGGGAACTTTTAGCTGCACAGGAGGTCTCAAGGAGCTTCATATAAGAGCTAAGGACCCAAGGTCTGCAATAAAAGCTATGATATGTATCAGAAATGGCCCCTAGCAATTCAAATAGGTTACTTCCACGTTTTTTTCATTGAGAAATGTGTCTGGATAGAGATTGAAGCATAAAGTTAGTCATTTGGGAAGTAAAACCAGCTCACAATGAATAAAGCACGACAGAAGAATCAGATGAATTATATTTAAAATATACAGTAAGAAATTGTTATTTTGACAGAAAAATATCATACTGAGTCAGCTGATAGAAGAGATGCAATTTTTTCAACATTTTCCAACATCTGATAATCAGGAACAACCATGACAACAACTTCATCCTCATTGTCAACAGGCTTCCGGTCACCTAAGCTGCATAATGAAATGGCAAAGCTCAACTTCAAGTATCCAAGATAAGAAAAAACACAACTTCATCTTCATTCTTCGAATGTTGGTCGCAAGCCACTGTGATTGTTATCCTGTTCTTTAGGAATTATGAAGCTCTAATTTTCAGTAACTACAAAGCTAGAGACAGCTGAGCATGAATTGCTGCAATATGATGACATGCTATGATCATAAAAACACATGCTTGAAAAAAAGTGTCCACATAGCATAAAGATGCACCATGATCAACAACGCCTTGATGTGCATTACTAAGTGAATGACTTAGTCCTTCTGCACTTCAGCCACTCCAACAATTATAACTGCGGGAGCACACACACAAATAGAAAGTTGACACTAACATACTATGGTCCCTTCAAAGTCCTAAAAGTTGGGGAACTAGCTTACAAATTAGCACCATTGAATTCTTCTAATATCAATACAATCTACCATGTTTCTTGCTTAAAGTCCCACCAACAAACAAACCAATCAGAGCCTCCAGACTTGCCCACAGACAACCATGAACTCCAACCTAAGGTCATCCTGGAATCGTGAATCATCCACGGTCCTCACAAAGTTTTGATCAACTAGATCCAGGACAATCAACCACTAGATCCTGCCGCAGAGTAGGTACAGCCTAAGACGACGACATTAATGAATGGTTACATGACAAAATAATCCCAATATTCAGGCAGACAGCAATTGTGCACTATGTGTCTAAACAAGCTTATATTAGTTTATATCCAGTTGTTTCATTATATACATTTCCATTAAACCATTTCCAATCCAAAATATTCAGATCAACTTGATAAATTGACACAGATATTCTCAAAGTTCTATTCATTGTTAGATATATTTATTGTCAAAAAAAGAAGCATGATTGTGTAAGAATCAACAAATTGCAGTTGGTACATGGATTTCATAAATGGAAATGGAACACATGATATATATGAGAGATAATTGAAAATTATGTCCGCCTTTGATAGAGAACTAGCAAAACATATGCCTTTTAACTTTTAAGTATGAAATTCATGCGTAAAGTTCATGTGACTTCATGATATTTATATTAAAATGGCACATGTGTATGACAATAAGAGTTTCTGTTTTCTGTTGAAGATCTACGCTACTGCTTTCATGTGATTTTTCTCAAACAGAAACAACTGAATGTAAAATAGAGAATTAATACCTGGCGAAACCAAATTTTGCATCCTTCCACTGATATTTTAGAAGAGCAGCTGCTCCAGCATCTGGAAAAATGGCTTTTACCCTCTACAGGAGATTATCCCAAATATGAAAATCTTCTATAAAAAACAAACAAAATAAAAGCATGGCTCCGTGATAACACAGTTAACACTATCACCAGAAACACATAAGGGCAATTTGAAAACGTCTCATGTTTTGTAAAATTAACTAACAGCATTAGCAGCATGGCAAAAGGATAAGTTTTTTTTTAAAAAAAAAATGTTATTTTTGGAACTAAAGTAACATCAGTCCCCTACGAATACAAATTCTATAAACAGAGCTCCAAACCTGATTTCCTAATTCTTCCATAAATGACTCCAAAAAGATCTTTGAAAGCTCCCATAACTCAGCTTGAGCACCTTCATCGTCAAGAAATTGCATTTGAGGAATTAGAAGTTCCACCTGTAAGAGAAAACCCAAACTGATTGACTATATTTTTTCTAAATAAAAATTCAAGTCAGCTACAACTTTGTGACAACCATGTGACAGTAGCTGCTAGTATAAAAAAATCTAGAATATTTCCATTTCAATATGCTATTCGAAGTCTATGGATTAGAAGTTTGAACTGTTTCAGAAAACACATTAATGCCCATGATTAGAGCTAGGCGGTTCCACATGTTCCAAATTAAGAACCTAAGTTAATAAATTATAGCTGAATTTTTTTATGTTGTTTATTAAGTGAAAAAAAAATCTACCGGAGCCAGTTAGGAATAATTCTGAAGGTCGATGATAATACTTAAAACATGAAAGTTTAAGAACATAGAGAAGAAAAGACACTCAAGATAATTTTGTGTCAACAAAAGGCAATGGATCAAAATAAAACTTCAAAAATTGGAGGGAACTTTGAAAGTTTTCAAGCAGAAACTTTTCCCCAGTGATTCTATACTTGAGTAAGCATAGAAAAAGAGCATACACATCCACCCTATGTGAAGAAAGACCAACATGCCGAATTTACAGAGCAAAGCTATTTGCAACTTGTCGACCTGAGTCAATTTCTGCAAATTGACCCAGTGCGATACAACTTAAGAATGCAAGCTTTTTAACGAGTCAACACAGAAACTGACATCGTTGAAATAGTGCCAACCGTAGGCTGCCTAAAAGAAATAGACATGGTGGAGAAAGTGACGAAGTCTTTTCCAATATCATGTAAAGATATAAGGTTACCACACAACAATTCAATAAACACCAAATTGAACTTACAATAACTCCAATCCTACTCGAGTTTCACTAATAAACTTACAATGGCTCGCATTCCACCTGATGATACAAACAAAGCACTTGCTAGGCTTGACTGCCTGATCGCACCCTCCAAATCCGAAGGCAAGTCACTGGACCAACGCAAAACCTAGCAGTGAGTTTGTTCGTCCCAGTCCAGAAAGATGGAACTAAATAATCGAATTTAACAACACATATATTATATATAGAAGCTATTATTCGACCTCGATTCAAAGAAAAGTCTATATATATATATTTTTCGGGGGGTAAAATACAGAGAAAAAGGAACAAAATAAGTTTGCAAAATCGGGCTTCGTGCGAAAGGAGAAGGAATAATTCTTCTCAAATCTCATAAGAATCCCCAATTAATCCTTAGTTTCATAATTTGATGGCAATCGAACCTGTCTTCATCTAACTCCAACCCTTCCGCCACTGCAGAGACCTCCGATGTAGGGCTTTCCAGCGTAGGCGGAGGACCATCGGCGGCGGCGTCAAACTTGTCGAACTTGGCGCGAGAAACTAGGACTCTCGGGCGACGCGCGAGGACGACGGGAGACATGTGGCGAGGGACAGGTTGGAGGTTGGGACGAGCGACATGGCAACCGCATACATGGCGGTGGGATACGGAAGCGGCGGCGGTGACGGTAGCCGCGACCATGGTTCTCGCTCTTCCTTAAAATTCCTTGAGATATATCTCCTCCCCTTCGCCAGCGACCACTAACCAGTGGCCAGAGATAATTTAACTGTTTTATGGAATTTTCTTTTAATTTTAATTATATTTTTATTTGTCCACGTAAACATTATTCTATTCTAACTCCACCCATAATCGATTAGTTATAACCGATTTTAAATCCAAATAAAAAAAAAAGGATTACGTTTAAGTTAGATAAATTTAATGAATAGATTAATTAAATTATTATATTAATATTAAAATATTTTTTATAAAAAATATGTTATAGGATTCGATTATAATATCTCAGCAAAGATCGTTATATTTTCATAAAAATTCTGACGTAGTGCTAAATAGGTAAAAGTTCATGTTACAGGTCCAACTTTAATGTATCAGCAAGAATCGCTACATTTCCATAAAAAAATGAGTGAAGTATTAAATAGGCAAGAGTTTTCACACCATAGATTGAATAAAAATAAATATTATAAGAAAACTAATAGTCTAAGATTTGGAATATGAAATATAGAAACTCTCATTGGTACATTAATGAAAGTAGTAGATACGATGATTAAAAGAAGAATTAATATTTTGTGTGTACAAGAAATAAAATGAGTAGACAAGAAGACAAATATGATAGAAAACTTGGATTTTAAGTTATGGTACACAAAAAAGAGTAAAATCATAAATGAAGTAGATATTGTTATAGATAGTTCATTAAAGGATGAAGTTGCAGGAGTAGTTAGAAAAGGGGATAGAATTATAACTCTCAAGATAATAGTGACGAAAGAAACTATGAACGTAGTTAGCGTATATACACCTCAAGTAGGATCAGATGAAGCTACCAAATTAAGATTTCGAGATGATTTAGATGAAGTATTATAAAACATTCTGCTAAATGAAATAATTTTTATAGGAGGCGATCTAAATATGCATGTCGACGTGAAAAATAAGGAATCCGAAAGGGTACATGAAGGTTATGGATTTGGAACGAGAAATGAAGAAAGGAAAATTATATTGAATTTTGTGATAGCATATGATCTTATATTAGCTAATATATATTTCAAGAAAAGAGAAGAACACTTGGTCATGTTTAAAAGCGAGAATAATAAATCGTAAATTTACTTTATTATGGTTAGGAAGATAGATAAAAAGATTTGTAAAGATTACATGGTCATCCCTGGAGAAAGCTTAATTATCCAACATAGGTTAGTAGTATTGTATATACGCCTTAAACATAGTATCAATAGAAAGAAAATATATACGATTCCTAAAATTAAGTGGTGGAAGTTAAAAGAAAATTAAAGAAGCAAAACATATTTAAAGATAAGGCAGGAGGTTTATAAGTATTAGAAAAAATATATGGTGACCTCAATACAATATGGGATAAGATGATATCAAAGTTGAAAATAATAACTAAGAGTGTACTTGATGAGTCAAAGGGGTATGCACCACTTATAACTAAGTTAAGAATTTTTGGTAGTGGAATGAGAAAGTACAGAAGAAAGTGAAGGAAAAATAAACCGCTTATAAGAAATATATTTGTAAAAACGAGAAATATATATATATATATATATATATATTAGTCAAGAAAGAGGTTAAGAAAATAATGAATGAAACTTTTGAACATTATATCAAAAATTGGATGTAAAAAAAAAGGGAAAGAGATATTTATAGAATAGTTAAAGTGACAGAAATAAAATAAGAGATCTTACCCAAATAAAATGTATTAAAGATGAACAATAGGGTACTAGTAAATGATATAGAAATAAAAGAGTGATGAAAGAGATATTTTCATCAATATTTTAATGAAGGTTTAGGTGATCAACTTAACTTAGGTAATTTAAATAGATCAAATGAATATAGAAATTTAAATTTTTATCGTAGAATTCAAATTTTAGAAGTAGAACAAGTTTTAAATGAATGCACAATGGAAAAGCTGTTGGACCCGATGATATTCCGATAAAGGTATGGAAGTGTTTAGTGAAACAAGATATTGAATGACTTACAAAATTATTTAACATGATATTAAAAATGAAAAAATATTTGATCAATAGAGAGTAAGTACTCTAGTTCCTTTATATAAGAACAAGGGAGACATATAAAATTGTGCAAACTATAAGAGTATTAAACTAATGAGTCATAAAACTTTGGAAAAGATTAACGAGGGAGATCACGATGATCGAAAATTAATTTAGGTTCATGCTTGGAAGGTCGACAATAGAAGTTATGCATCTTCTTAGACAACTAATTGAAAAGTATCAGGAGTTAAAATAAGATTTATACATGATATTCATTTACTTAGAAAAAGCTTATGATAGAGTTCCAAAAGAAATTATATGGAGAATTTTAAAAAAAGAGGTGTTAGTATAACATATATTGATATAATTAGGGATATGTATGAAGATGTAATGACCAGAGTGAAGACTTCAGGCGGATTAATTAAAGTATTTTTAATAAAAATATGATTACATCAAGGATCAGTTCTAAGTCTCTATCTTTTTATAATAATCATGGACAAACTCACTAGACACATTCAAGACACAGTACCGTGGTGTATGATCTTTGCAGATGATATTGTTTCGGTAGATGAGACACGTGAAAGATTAAATGTTAAACTAGAATCTTAGCGAAAAATATTAAAAGTAAAAGATTTTAGATTTAATAGAGGAAAAACATAATATATAAAATTTAAGTTTAATAATATTAGACATAAAGAGATAATTGTTAAGATAAAAAATAATGAGTGGTGTGAAACTGAGAGTCTAAGTATTTAAGATTATTTTTATAAGTAATAATAAAATTTATTTAAGTATAGATGATAGAGAATATAATTTAATAAAGTAAAAAGATTTATATATATATATATATATATATAATTGACGTGGGATAAAATTTGATTATTAATAATATATATATTATCTTATTTTTTTCTACTGACATCACAATTTGCTCATAATTATATAATTATTAAAATATAGTACATATTAATAATTGAATTTGTCTTTCTGACTTGCTTGGCAAGTTGTATGGGACATCATTCATTATATTCGCTGATGGATTTGATAACTTAACAGTCCTTTCCTTTCCCTTCCAAACGTGCAAAATTAAATTATTAATTATTGAGGGCTTGGTCACCCCATGCATCTGCCTGCCTACAGCCTACCTGAATAAGATGTGCGATGACAATTAAAGATCTACGATAGATCTCGCAACGCAATACTCACGCTAGCTTCCGATAGAGTTTTTTAATTAATTAATAGATAAAGCAGTCGATTGGTTTTGGTTGGAGTCCCTTTTATTTATATATATATATAGTCTATACATGTACAATCATATATATCTGTTGAAGTGGTATAATCCTAATTACTGATCATATCACACATATTTTAATCAATGATGTACAGTTGGTCACCTCAGTAAGTGTCCATGATGGTGTAGGATAAAGTGTGCAGGCTAACAGAAAATATATATATATATATATAAGTTCTGTTAGCCTGCACACCTTATCCTGTATAATCATGGACACCTCAGCACATACAAATCTGCCATTCAGATTGGATTCGGTCTTTTAATTTGTAACGATCATCAGTTCATTATGGATGCTCAAAATAACAGATAAAGCATTCGATTTGTGTGTCATATCCTAAAGAGTGGAGAAACATACACATATATAATATAAAAAGTTTTATTAATCTGTACATCTTATCCTGTACAATCATGGACACCTACTGAGGTGGTCACCTACACATCATTGATCAAAATATGTATGATATGATCAATGATCAGGATTATATCACTTCAACATGTGTACATGATTGTGCAGGATAAGATGTGTAGACTATCAAAATCATATATATATATATAATCGATGCATCGATCAACTACAGATTGAAGTTTGAGTGGTTGTGCACGTCCCCACGGGATGAGCTGTTGGCTAGTGCATGAGGTGTTGCCACAATGAGGTCTAGGGGTCAAATCCTGGCTAGT
>JBBUKS010000089.1:0-13785 GCA_038050645.1 Hedychium gardnerianum | reverse complement strand
CAAAAATAAGATTTACACATGATATTCATTGACTTAGAAAAAACTTATGATAGAATCCCAAGAGAAATTATATGGAGGATTCTAGAAAATAGATATATTAGCGTAACATATATTGATCTAATTAAGGATATGTATGAAGATATAACGACCAAAGTGAAGACTTCAAGCGGATTCACTGAAACATTTCTAATAAAGATAGGATTACATCAAGGATCAGTTCTAAGTCTCTATTTTTTTACACTTATCATGGACAAACTCACTAGACACATTCAAAATATAATATCGTGGTGTATGTTATTTGCAGATGATATTATTTTGATAGATGAGACACGTGAATGAATAAATGCTAAACTAGAATTTTGACAGAAAATATTAGAAGTAAGAGATTTTAGACTTAATGGAATAAAGACAGAATATATGAAATTTAAGTTTAACAATATTATACGTAAAAAGATAATTGTTAAGATAGAAAATAATGAGTTGTGTGAAATTAAGAGCTTTAAATATTTAGAATCATTTTTGTAAGTAATAATAAAATAAAATAAAATTTATTTAAGTATAGATGATAATATAATCAAGGATAAAATTTAATGAATAAAAAAAATTATATAATTGATCGTATTTAATGGGATAAAATTTAATTATTATTATTATATATATTATCTTATTTTTTTTCTACTGACATCACAATTATATAATTATTATAGTATAGTATATATTAATAATTGAATTTATCTTTCTGACTTGTTTGGCAAGTTGTATGGGACATCATTCATTATATTCGCTGATGGATTGATTAACTTAACAGTCCTTTCCTTTCCCTTCCAAACGTGCAAAATTAAATTATTAATTATTGTGGGGTTGGTCACCCCATGCATCTGCCTGCCTACAGCCGACCTGAATAAGATGTGCGATGACAATTAATTAATAGATCTACGATAGATCTCGCAACGCAATACTCACGCTAGCTCCCGATAGAGTTTTCTAAGTAATTAATAGATAAAGCAGTTGATTGGTTTTGGTTGGAGTCCCTTACTCTTACAAGTATATATATATATATATATTCTGCACGTACGAATCTGCCATTCAGATTGGATTCGGTCTTTTAATTTGTAACGATCGATCAGTTCATTATGGATGCTCAAAGTAACAGATAAAGCATTCTATTCGTGTGTCATATCCTAAAGAGTGGAGAAACACACACGCATATATAATATATATATATATATATATATATATATAATCGATGCATCGATCGACTACAGATTGAAGTTTGAGTGGTTGTGTACTCGTCCGAACGGGATGAGCTGTTGATTAGTGCTTGAGGTGTTGTCACAATGAGGTTTAGGGATCAAATCCTGACTAGTAGCCAGGTTTCTGTCCCTCTTATGCACTAGTCACTGTTCGGGCTGACTAGACTAGCCTCCGTGATTTATCTCTTCCGTATTGATCCTGGGACGGACTGATGGGGGTGCTGGGGACGAGCGTTTTGCCTTTTGCCATAATTGAGTGGTTGTGTACTCCATCGTAGACGATCAAGAGAAATCGTGGGTCTTCTGGATCTCGCTCCACTCTCTTCTTCACTCTACAGCCCTCGCTGGAGCAATGGAAATAATTCCTAGGATTTGGATTGTTTTTTACTCTCTTTTTCCCGTACTTTCTCCACTTGAATCCGTCGTCCAAAATCTCCAAGTCCGACTGTATTTTGAATCCAATCTTGCACCCAACTCTCACATCCTTGTTTCTGCATCACAATATATAATTAAGAATCTTAATTAAGCTTCTCTACCTCCAGAAATAAATAATTAATTAATTAATTAATTAATAATTAGCAGTATTTAATTTATAAACTTACATCAACTCATCAGTAGAAGGAGAAACATGGCCATCGACTCGGACCACTGTTTCCTCGCCCTCTTTGGTGACCACCACCAATGATGAGTCGACGTTGTCAAACGAGGCTACATAATCTTCGGAGATGTCGTCGGTCGGAAATAGGCCGTCGGCGGTGGTGAAGGTGAAGTTCTGATCAGAAAAAGCTGAGTGAGTGTAATTAGGGCTGTCGAGGAGGAAGGAGGAGATGGCAGTGAGATGATCCCAGTTATCCGCCATCATCTGATACTGTTAAATTTGGCGGAGTACTAAATGGCGTATTTATAATTATAATGCTCGATCACTTTAAGTTAATCAAAGATAGCCAACCAGAGCCAGGTAAGTATCCAAGTCGTAGCTTCGAGTTGACGTGCTAAATCAAAGACATCCTTGGCTTGTTAATTAATTTCCAATTTCCTTTAAATTTGTTTTTTTATTAAAAACAAACGAGAGTAATCGCATTAATTAGTCAACTTTCCACCAACTACTTGTTCTCAAACTATATATATAAATTATAGGGAAAAAAAACATGTTTGAAATATGGAATTTGATTTGATGTTTTTATATAATCAAAAGCTTTGCATCGTTTGAGGAAATTACTCAAATTGATGTGATAGCATTGGGCAGGCAAAATGAACTCATTTTTTGTTTGATTTAGTTCACTAAATTGATAAAACATAAACTAATCCGGATTTAAGTTAGGCCTTCGTATTATTAGAAAAAAAAAATTTAATTGGACTTTTTCTTCATGATCATCTCTGGCTGTAGATAATTGTCGTGGAGTACTGGCTGCACTGCAACTCTAGGGTCTACGCACTAATTAACAAAGCCATCAATTCTAGTAGTTGAAAATTTATATATCTTGACTTGTTCAATTAACTCGAAAATATTTAATGGGAGAAAAGGATGTTTGTGCAACAGCATAGACGATTTCTTCACGTTAGTCCGGGACCCAAATGAACGTCCGGAAGAAGACTATGAAGTTTAATTGTTTAATTTATGTTCACACTAGTCAACCTTCGAGTCTTTTATATATATATATATATATATATACTCGATAGTTTCAGAGTTCAATTTGTTCACATTTGTCAACCTTAAGTCTTTTATATATATATATATACACACACAAGTCAATCCTCCTTAGCTTCAAAAAGTCAGCCCTGCCGTCTGTCAATCGATTTAAGCAGGATACAGCTCCATCTAGAGAGGTGTGGAAATTGGAATTGATCACTTCTACTGTCGGTCGGTGGCTTTATATTAATTACGGGTGCCTTACTCGTTCGTGGATGGGAGACGCGTCTTGTGGCAGATATGGGTCCCATGCATGAATAATAAGATTCAGATAATGAACTCGTAAGATTCGGATAATGATAGTAATAGAATGAGGACATGCATGTTGTGGCAAAGGTCAAAGGCAAATTAAAAGAGTATTAATTAGTTACGTTAGTGCCAAAACAAAAGGGAGCGCTTAATTTTCCATTGTCAAAACATGTAGGGAGTCTCCGACCCAAGCTAAGCTAAGCTAAGCTCATTGATAAGTCAACAGTTTGAACAATGTATATATATTTTCAAATGTTTTCGATTATCAATGCATCCTTTCGAATAATAATAAAGGTATTTTTTTAATATCATCATCACTGGTAAAATTATTTTATTTTCAAATAAGAGTTTTAAGGATGTAAAAAAATTAAAGGGTCACTTTTATTATGATGTGTATCTAGCAATAAACAACTAATTATTTTAGCGCATCGGCAGTACTTGTGACGATGGTTGTGTTGGAAAAATCACAATCACTACTCTTGTTGATCCTAGCCACTTAATTGTCCTCAAATGTGTAAGGAATTGGTTCCAGGACTCTATTATAACGATGCAATGGTTAGAGTTTTTAATGAATAATTAAAAAATATAAGATTTAAATTTTAATTGTGATGTATTGTTAAAAAAAAATCTAATAAAAAATAGGCCTAAGAATAAGTCTTCATTAGTACTTTTCAATTTAATTACGTTTCGATTTTTGCAGTTTTAAATCAAGCTTTACACAAATTAAGGAGACAAGGAGCAACGGAATTCGATATGATACCTTCATAGCAAAAATATTGATAATTCCATCACAATTATATTTCATAGAAAAGTTATAACGGTCGGTATAATCAAGAAACAAATTAAAACATTAATTAGAAGAAACATATATATCACTACACAGAAATTAATTACCTTAAGTCATTAACTATGAATATAATAATGACAATTAAGTGGGTCGAAAATGTTGATAAAATGGATGATCAAATAACTAGCTTGAATGAGTCAAAGAAATCAATCGATTTTATCAAGCCCATTAATCTAAACCTAAACGGGTGTATCATGCTAAGTGGGCCAGTTTAGTCTGCCATGCCATGTCCTCCAAGTTAGTTGAGCAAACAGAACAAGGTACTTACTTACTTAGTGTTGCTTACTCATTTATGATCTGATTAACCCAAAGAAATGACTCACCTAATTGCCTCTATTTGAAAAAGAAAAAAAATATTTATACCCTAAACACTAAAAATACTTTAAATAAGTTTTTTTTATCACATTCAAACAACAACCAAAAAATTAAAAATATATATTTCAATTAAATTGTTTTCTAGGAAAGAAATAAATAGAGCCTGATTGACTTTTTACTTTTTAAATATTAAATAGTTGATCTGTTGGTGTTTAAGTTTAATCATAGTTACGTACGTTGTAACAAAAGACAAACTTAAAATAAAATCAGAATTGAATATTACTATAAGTCAAATTAGCTCTTGGCCGCATGCATGTACAAAATCAATCGGACTCATAGATTTTGTGAAAATTTATCGACTAACCATTTTTTTTTAAAAAAGAAATTGATCTTAAAATGTCAAAAAAGAAATCCTCTTGAAGTTTTGAGATAATAACATTTTCTCTCTCATAGTCTACTGATAAAAACATTTTAAAAACTTAATATTTATTTAATTTTATATTAATATTTATTTTATATGTACTAATAGTTTTATTTATATCTATCCATATTTAAAAGATATATTAGTGATTTTTATAATAAAATGGAGCATATGTATTTGTTTATGTATTTCTCATAATCTAAATTTATAATAATTTAACCGGTGGATAGATGTAAATTTGACTAATAAGTTTGGCCGAATAAATATTTGGGTCTGGAACGATTTAACCAATTTTTTTAAAATGATTTTTATAAGTATGACTTTGACACCTTATCCTTGATGTAATAAATCATCGGATCAGGTGCGTTCAATGGTCGATTAATCACTGTTTAATATGGGTAAAATGGACGTAACAGTCCTTAGTTAGGTTTTTTTGATAAATAATTAAAATATTTAATATTTAAATTTTAACTATAATATATTATAAAAAAATTAATAAAAAATAAATTTAAGAATATTAATTATTTAAATAAATTTTTATTAATATTTTTAAATTTATTATAATGATCGATAATTTTTTTTTATAAAATCGGATCGATTATTTCAAATCATTCAATCTGATTAATTTTAAAAAAAAACGTTCACAGTCCCATCTAATTAATTAAAGTTCTCATTGTATTTTAAGACAGCAGAAAGTATTTATTCGTTAGTTGTATCCTTATCTGGACGAATGTTTCAATTATCATAACCTGTTTTCTCTCTGTCAATGAGTTTTGTTTTTTTTTTTCAATTTTGAGGATTTCATATATCTCTATTACGATCAGACAATTATTTAGTCTAATACTAACTAAATTAAATTTATATAATAACAATACTATTAGAAATATTTAATTTTATCATTTTCAGAAAAATTATGTCATGGTTAAATATGGCATAATAAGGATTCGCAGATTAAAATATTTAATTATATATTTTATTTCTTAAAAAAGTTAAACAAAATAAAATTTGGAATTTAAAATTTTAATAAATTTAGATTTATTGAGATGATTAATGAGATAAATATTTTTCATTTAAAATAAAAAAACAAAAAGCAAAGAGAAGCTTACTTGGAGGGGATATTTGAAAATAACATTTTATTTATCAAAGTAAAAAATAAAATCATCATCTTAATAATTTGAGCTATTTCATATTTTTTGAAAAAAATAAATCATAAGTAATATTTATTTTAATATAACTATCCTTTGTATAAAAAAAATTAAATACTTAATAAAATATTTTATATATATTAAAAATTAATCTCAAGATTTATTAAAATTCATATAGTTACTTGAGAACTTAAAGTTATTTATTTATTAGAACTATTTCACTCGAAAGATTTGCATAATGGATTAATTTGATTTGTGACTCCTTAATTAAGTTTTTTTTTACTCAATTTTGGCCATCCAAATTCTTCGAACCGTACTAATAATTATATAAATAGATTTCATATAATTTAAAGGGTGGATAAGTAAAACAAACAAACATCAATCATTAAGCTTAATGAAAAAATATATGTGAAAAATATTATTCTCCCGAATTTCTAAATATTTGTGGCGTTTATATTTTTCATCCTACTGTATCTGTATATGGTATCTCTCTGTATCTGTATCTGTATCTGTATCTGTAAAGCCACGTCCCTTCACATCTTCCATGAATCCAACCGAAGTTTCCTCTACACTCGCGACGTTGACTCGGGCATCGGACATTTCCAAGTCAATGGCGTCTCATGACTCTTCTAAATTCTCAGTTCCGCACCCAATCCACGCATCTTTTCCGAGCCTCGCTGTGATGATGGCGCCCTACGATGGCAACGGAGCCTCAGAGGCGGCGGTGGCGGTGGCTATTTGCGGCGGACTCAGCGGCGGCCGTCGTAGCCGACGCGCGGTCCGTTGGGCCGCCAAGTACCTCGTTCCCCACGCCCACCGCGTCGTCCTCGTTCATGTCATCCCTGCCATCGCTTCCATTCCGTCTCCGTGTAAGCCCCCTTCTCCTCCTCCCTTCATTCCTTCAAACTCTAGAACAAAGGTGAGATTTTTATCCCCTTTTCGCAGCGGGAGAACCGGTTCCTGTAGACTGCGTGGGGAAAGACGTGGTGGAAATGTACGTGCAGGACCAGAAATTGATCGCCCAGGGCGTGTTCCTCGAGTTCAGACAGCTTTGCGGTACCAATAATGTGAGACCTGTGCCGTCCGTTGTCTTTCCTTTGAACATCCTTCTCCATTGGTTTAAAAATGGCAACTTTTTCTACAGATTGACACTGTTGTTCTGGAAGGAGAAGACCCTGCCTCCGCTCTGCTGAAATATGCTTCGGACTCGGGAACTAAGAACTTGGTCTTGGGATCTTCATCAAATTGGTGGTTTAGAAGGTCTAGATCTTTCTCATCGATCGGACACCTCATTCAATTCTTCATCAGTTCTAGGGCTTCACTGAACAATTCTTACTGCTTCCAACTTCATAGGATACTGAAGGGATCGGATGTGCCAACGACAATCCTAAAACACTCATCCAATTCTTGCAACCTTTTCGTTGTGTCACGATACAAGCTCGTAGTGAAATTTGCTAGCCAACTTCCGGCAGATGGTATACATAAAAGCCTATTGGATAAATGATATTTTGACATATTCTTGCTTACCTACAAGCATACATGACTTTTGTAATACTGCTTATTGCAGATGCTAAGTGTAGTACCCATGTAGAAGCCATCAGTCACAAGTTACTTGGTCGGAGAGGTAGGAAATACGAATTCTTGCCTTGATGAATAGCTAGCGTTGTTTTGCATGTGTTGAGCCGAAGATGACCATAAAGCCTTAAAAATCACTGTTGACAGGTGTTGGCTTGCATTCTTATCCCACCAGCGACCAGAAGTCATTCATCAGTACATATTCTGAAACTTCGCAATTTAGTGAGGTACATGATGAAGGAGAATTAAGTAATGAAATAGTAAAAGCTCCTACACACATGAAATTTGGTTTTCTGGACTATATTAAAGACATGTCTTTTATGGTCTTCCACTCGACGAAAAAGGTTCTCTCTCTCTCTCTTTGACACAGAGTATATAATTATGTGATTAGGGCTTATTTGAATTTATGCTTGTATTAAACGATGGTGCTACGTGCTGAATAATTAATGATACTTGTCTAAAACAATCTCCAGGGTGAATCTTCAGCCGAAGTATCAAAGTTAAGGAAGGAGTTACAAAGCACTCTCGCCAAGTATCATCAAGTTTGTGATGACTTGTTTCATGCAAAGACGAAGGTTTCGAAAAACTTCTTGCTATTTTGACTAAAGCTGGATCTGTGTTAGGTGCTTCATATTAGATTATTTTCCTTACAAGGAACCAATGATGCATGTGAAGTACATGTTGCATTTGTGCTTGTGGCAATGCGTATTAGTTTTGATGTTTATACGATCAAGATGTCAAGTCCCCTGGCAAGGGATTTTCATTGTATCGAAGTACCTTGTTATTTTGTCAATTTTTTGGGGAAGTTTTGTCTTGTTTCTGGATGAAACTTTTGCTCCTCCATTATCACTTTTCCCATATATTGGTGTTTTCTTTTCCTCTCGAAACCACTCGACACGGATTCTCTTGTTGTTTCATCACTTCTTTTATTACCTGACTTTTGTTTCCTGAAAAATCGAGTACTTTATTTTGTGCAGGTTCAATTACTTTCCACTGAATGTTCTTTAGCTGAAAGGAAAGTGAAGGATGCGTTAGAGAGGGAGAAAATATTGAAAAAAATTGCTGCAGAAGAAAGAGCAAAACATTTGATAGCTGTGAAAGAAGTTGAGGAAGCTAAGCAATTAGCTTCACTTGTGCAAGAGACTCTACAAAGACAGAATGCAGAACCTGCAACTGCCAAGGTGTCTTTTCAGAAATCAGAAATAATAGATTTCTCAAACTGCAAATGGTGCCGAAAATATTCCAAGGATGAAATAGAAGTGGCTACTGATAACTTTTCTGAAGACAGGAAAATAGGAGAGGGAAGTTGTGGGAGTGTCTACAAGTGCACTCTCGATGATACCTCTGTAGCCGTCAAGGTTCTTCTTCAGGATAAACGAGACAAGAGAGAACAGTTTCTTAGAGAGGTAAATGTTAATAATAAAAAAACACTATTGGCCTATTTGAAAGAGGGAATAGATGTAACTAATTTCAAACTTGTGCAGGTAGAAATTCTTAGCCAACTTCATCATACTCACATGGTTTCACTCCTTGGAGTCTGCCCTGAGAATGGTTGTCTTGTGTATGAATACATGGAAAATGGAAGCTTAGAAGATGTACTATTTGGCGATGGCAAGAAGCCGCCGCTTCCTTGGACTATCCGGTTCCGTATTCTCTATGAAGTAGCTCTCGGACTCTCTTTTCTGCACGGCAACAAGCCTGAGCCTATAGTTCACCGTGATCTTAAGCCAGGGAACATCTTGTTGGATAGCAACTACGTGAGCAAGATTGGAGATGTCGGACTGGCTAAACTCCTCTCGGAAGTGGTGCCCGATGGTCTTACAGAATACAAAGAAACTGTTGTTGCTGGTACATTCTTTTACATGGATCCAGAATACAAAAGGACAGGTACAATCCGCCCCAAGTCGGATCTCTATGCCTGGGGCATGGTTGCGCTGCAACTGCTGACAGGGAAGCATCCAAACGGATTGATAATGAGCATGGAGAAAGCCATCAAAGAAGGAAACTTCACTCGTGTGCTCGACAAATCAATCACAGATTGGCCCCTTGCTCAGGCCGAGAGTTTAGCTAAACTCGCTTTGCGGTGTACACAATTGAAATGCAGGGATCGACCTGATCTCAATTTGGAAATTTTACCAGAGCTTCAGAATATACTGAACGAAGGAAATGGATACTTCAAACGTAGACAGGACAAGAAGCTCGATTTGCCAAAGCATTGTCTCTGTCCCATACTACAGGTAAAACTAAAATCTTCTTGCTTTTTTTTTTTTTTTTTTCCTTTTTCTTTTTCTGGTCAATAATTTGCAGAATATATATATATATATATATATAAAATTGATGTCTGAATTCAGGAAGTGATGGATGATCCCTATGTTGCTGCTGATGGTTACACATACGAGTACAGGGCTATTAAAGCATGGCTTGAGCAATATGATACTTCTCCTGTGACCAAACAAAGGCTTTCTCATAAATACATAATTCGTAATTTCTCAGTGCATTCAGCCATACAAGAATGGAAGTTGCAAGCATCATTGTCGCCTCTCGGAATCAACTAAATTGTGGTCTACCTTTCTATTCAAATTTTGTTTTTTAGAAATGTGTTCATCTTTTAAGTTACTTTATTTTGGTTGTGTAAATAAAGTAATAAAAATAAAATTGTACAAATGGTTCTTCGTGATCATGTATTGTTTTGCAGTTGTTTGATATTAGAATTATGTGCCTTATTAAGGTTCTAGAAAAAAAATCATATCGTATATCGTATGACAGAATCTAACAATTTATATTTCGAATATAAAACAAATTAAATGATCGAGTAGTTCATTCTGCAATTTTAAAAAGACTGTGAGGAAGGAAAAACTCAAACTTATTCTTATGTGATTCAGTCTGAAAATTGGGACTTAAGATTGATTCCAATTTTGAAAACAGTGCAAGGTTGTAAAGATTAATATTCAAATGTATATTCTCTCAAGAATCAAGTCAATCCTATGACTAATGGAGGAGGAAGTAGGTATTCAAGATTTCAAACTTCTTGGTCTTTTTATTCATAACAAATATTATTTATTTATTCAGTTAAAGAATTCAAAGTCCGATTGCATGTCGGCAAGTCAACGTGATCAACCTAATTTTCTAAGAACACACAGTTCAGTTGGTATCAATCATGATACAGAATTATTGATTATACCGTGAAATTAACCTCCTTCATTTTTTTTATCCCTCGTTGTCGATACAAAAAATAATAATAATAAAGAAAATTTTGTAAAGCAAGCATTACATTTTAGTTAAATTTAGAAAATTGAAAAGAAAAAAAAACATTGATGATTAGAATTAAAGCTCCGAAATTCTGTTAGCCTGAGATTAATTTCTTGTATCTTTTTATTTGTTTACAAACCGCTTCGTTCATCATGCAAGATAAACAGCAGGATGTTCTAAATTTGCTGTTTACCGATACACGTGCAGAGTTATTAATGATAATAATGAGCCTTTAATAGTTTGATGCGGTAGGTACCAACCAAGATATGATCACGAGATTGTCTTCCTTTCATTTGTTTCTTTACGTTTTCAGTGAAGTAGAACGTGTTCTCATTACATTACAGTGTTGCTTTTGGTAAGGTGAAATGAACTAGAAACATGATGGAATTGATTTAATAATGAAATGGAATTTGTTCAATTTGTTCTAGGCCCTTCTAGGTCGCTCAATTTGTTCGGCCAATCCAATTTGACGAGCTTTGCAGGCCGACAATTGGGCTTACTAAGTTGCCCAACCTTCTAGATCTGTTTCTTTAGCTGTCAAGCTCATTTTGTACGACCTCCTTATTTTAAATTTGGATTTTTTTGTTTTTTTAAAGTAATGATATAATTAGTAGTGGTGGAATAAGGCATTCCACCTCTTAAACTATGGAATCACTTAAGTAAAAAATGGGTAATTCATTGAAATGATTATGTCACCCCTCAACTTTTGTATGCAATTATACCATTGAAATTATGGAACAAATGAACCATTCTCATTTCCTTCACTTCCACCTTATCAAACTAGAGCATCGATCACCCTCAATATGTTGAGTCCACTTCACTTGTTCGACGACTTGGCTCATTATGCCGTTTGCTCTTTTGGTCCACTTGCTTTGTTTAGTACACCCATCTTATTTATCTTTGTTTACAATTTAAAAATGACAAAATAATACTCATATTTATGTGGGTATAAAAATAAAATGATTGCTCACAAAGCACCATTTTGTGGGTATATAAAATTAAGAAATGATTAGAATCTATTGCGGATCTGCAGACTGTCATGAATGAAGTGACTAATATCATTAAGGCTGCATGCGCCTTCTGAGTTCTGAGAGAGACCAGACACCAGCTCGGTCGAATCCAATGATTGATCATGGCTAGCTGAGAAAGCAAAAAATTTCTCATCGTGATGCCGATCGAGGGCTTTACGTACCTCCTTTTCCAACCCAAGTAGAAGAAGAGCATTATAAGGCTTCCGGGAGCTGAAAGTACTGTGTGTGCATGCATGCATGCGTATAGATCTCCCTCCCCCCACATTGCGTCATTGTTCTGGCTAAGTTTAACTTTTAAGGAGCAAGGCTTAATGAATTCGATGCCTAGCTCATTAAACTTTCCAGCCATGTCGGTTGGTCATTCTTATGGATCGAGATGGAAATCCTTGAAGGATGTTACATCAATATAATATCGCCCCTCAAACACAAAAGTCGGTCGTCAGTAGTTGATACTGATGCTCAGCAAATGAGATGTTCCGAGAAATAAGTGGATGTCCTTTGTCCTTGGTTGGAAATTATTAATCTAGATCTGTCTGTCACAATGCACGATTCCAACTTACATTTTTCACACTAAGCTACTGCACATATATAAAGCTATCAACTCTGCCTTTGAAATCAACTTCCCAATGATTATATATATATATTGTTTCCGAATCGCATCATATGTCACAATCTGGTGGAGGCTTGACGTGATAGAATACCTATCTCTCACATGACCCTTCCTGGCAAAGCTTTGTATCATCAGGGAATGAATGTTTTCAGCCTCGGTCGGTTTGGTAGGGCAAGGCAATTAGGCTCTTTCTTGAAGGTCCGACATATATACATATATATAGATAGATAATTGAGAACTACCCTTTTGGTGGGTAAAACTTTGCGTCTCTGACTACCCTTATTGACTAGCGAGCCATGGGGGCTCATGGTCCTGGTCCCGGTCCTGGTCCAGTTCTCAACCCCATCCGACGTTAGGTGTTTTTCGCACTAGATGTATAGTTTTAACTGCGGACAGGACAGTGAACTGTGAAGGGAAATTGACGCAGGAGCAATTTAATATGACTTTTTAAATTTTATAGGATTATAATTTTTGATTCCATATTTAGAATTAGGATCCATATATATATATATATATAATTTGAAGATCTATATTAATTATCGAAGAATTTATAATCGTCAATTTTCAAATCAAATTCCACCATTTAGATATTTTTCGAAGCTTCTTTGCTATTTTTACTCGTTGCTTATCTATCGTCGAGGTGCCTCCCTCCACTCAAGGCGCCTCCAGCGTCTTTGGCTCTGAGGCGCCTTCATACACTCAAGGCGTCTCCAGAGCCTTTGGCTTACAAGCACCTCCATCTACTCGAGGCACCTCTTATTCTCTGTGCACTGAGGCGTGCCCCTAAACACCCGAGACACTTGGAATACTATTCACTTCAGTTTGTTTTTCACTTTAAACTTTGTAAAAACATGTTAGTCTAAAAAAACAACCTGCAGTATAATGTTAGAATAAATAATACATGTACAAATATATTTATGAATTAGATTCTGTCTAACCATGATCAGGATCTAGTCTCAGTCTCAACTTAGATTTTCAAGTTGGATCTAAATTAGATAGGCGCCTATTATTCTCACTGAGACTCAGCCTCACTGGATTCCCTTCTCCAGTTTGCTGACCTCATTTACCAATCGCTGACTTTTTTTCTCAATGTCTGATCTCTTGACCCCACTAGGGTTTTCTGTCAGAATGCCTCATTTGGATTTTAGCTAGTCGTCTGGTCCTCTCTGACCCAATTGGATTTTCTGTCAGCTATCTGGTCCTCTCTGACTTAACTGAACTTTTTGCCAATTGTCTGGTCTTCCCTGACCCGACTGGACTTTTGTCTGGTGTCTGATCTTCTAGATTCGTCAAGTCGATTAGCCTGCACACTTAGCTCAGAAAGTTAAATAACAAGAGTCCAACTTTAACATGTTGTTATACATCAAAACTTGAGTTAGACTATCAGTGCAAATTGCACC
>JBBUKS010000088.1:10060-21057 GCA_038050645.1 Hedychium gardnerianum | reverse complement strand
TACCATGAACCGTGTCATTTGACATGAGGACATAACTTCTTTTGAGAGGCTTAGAACCATGATTGCATGTCATATATACCTTTTAGACACTCCCCCTTCCATTCTATGCCAAAATTTCATAATTTTAAATTTCATAGGTCAATTATAAGTTTCGGTCAAAACTCATTGATAGACCTAGAGAGCTCAGATCAGACCCATTCCAAGTTCTATGGGTTCACATGGCTCACAAGAGTCAAAATATGTCCTCATTTACTATTTTAAATCTTTCCATCATTGATCCAAATGATTTCAATATTTTTATACACAATGATATTGGTCTTGCAAAATCAACATCATATTGGTGTTGA
Organism: Hedychium gardnerianum; assembly: GCA_038050645.1. NCBI lineage: Eukaryota > Viridiplantae > Streptophyta > Magnoliopsida > Zingiberales > Zingiberaceae > Hedychium > Hedychium gardnerianum. The sequence goes on along the minus strand of JBBUKS010000088.1, from coordinate 20,710 downwards.
TCTTCGAAAATCAACATCATGCTTTCTGAAGAGAACCTATGGCACCCTTATATGGGTGACCATGGGCGCCGGCCTTTTATATATATATATAGTTAGTGATTTGATATTTTGTATGACTCAATGTGTGTGCTTATGCGCGATAGATACTCGAGGTGCTTGATATTAATTAAAATGTCTAGAGTGTTACTTTTGTGATTTTTTTTTAAAATTAAATCTTAAAATTTAAATATTATATTTTACAAGCATTTAAATTTTTTTTTAACTGAAATATTATAATTTAATCCCTGAATCTAAAATCTAATTAATTTAATCTAGAACTAAATAACATAAATAAAAAAACAAATTTGATAATCATTGATTTAATTATTATGGCGTCTAATTTGACGTCTAAGGCGTGTAGGAGAATATATATATATATAAGTAAAAATGAATAATTTATTATAATTAATAAATATTAATATTAAAATAAATTTGAGTGTGTTAATTAACATAACATTAAAACTAATGCGGATGTTAGTATATTTCCAGCGGAACTCACGCCACGTGTCAGGGCACGCCTTGTAGCTTCGCCTGCTCTCTGCTCGTTTCACGCGTCCGCAATTTCTCTTTCACGCATTTTAAGTGCGCCAACGGGGGAGAGTCAGAGAGAGAGAGAGGCGTAAAGGGAGGAGGAGCTCCGCGAAGCGATCGGATGGGATCGCGGTGGATGGCGTGGAACAAAGCTCGGCACTGAGCACGGTGGGCAATGGAGGTCAAGGCGCGGCGTCGGAAGGCGAGCGGCGGCAAGGTTGCGAAAGAGTTGGGCGGCGGCATGGGACCTGCGGCGGCGAGGAGGAGCCGGCCGCGGCTGGTGAGGTACGAGGAGCTGCCGGAGTTTCTCAAGGACAACGAGTTCATTCGCGGCCACTACCGCGCCGAATGGTCCATCCGCGACGCCCTCCTCAGCGCCTTCGCCTGGCATAACGAAACCGTCAACGTGTGGACGTAAGCATTCTTGATCCAATCTCGAACCTTTTCGATCCTCCTCTATCCGGCGGGGAATCTGATGCGACGACTTGTGATTCTTTGTCGACGCTTTATTCTCTGACAGGCATTTGGGTGGCTTCCTCCTTTTCCTGGCGCTGACGGTGGCGTGGCCGATGGAGCAGATCGAGTTCGCCGGCGCGGTCGTCCCGCCGCTCGCCGAGTGGGCATTTTCACATTCCTCCATTTGTTTAACGAATATTCAGGAAAATTCTTTGGTAAAAAAATTAAAATTAATGGAAGCTTTAATTTTTGTCAGCAGGTTCATCGTTGGAGCATCGGATTCCTCATTGTGGACAAACATGTCAGGAAATATTTTGACAGTAAGCAATTCAAATTAGTCTCTCCTTCATTGCGACTATCTGTGCTGTTAACTCGTGTCTTTAATTTATCATGTGAGCTCGCAATTAACGCAAATTAGGATGGCTGCAATTTAATCAAAACAGAACGGAGTTTATGGATTGATGAAGCCGAGCCGTGTCGTCTTATGAATTTGTTCCTTTTGCTTGCAGGATAACTCCTCGTGGCTGTCGACCTTACTCTCCGACTTTGACGACGTCACTGCCGCTGTCCCGCGTTGGCCGACACTTGTCTTCCTGCTCGGTTCGATGAGCTGCCTCTCCATCAGCGCCGTCTCCCACCTCCTCGCCTGCCACTCACATCGCCTCAACCTCTTCTTCTGGCGCCTCGACTACGCCGGCATTTCCCTCATGATCGTCTCCTCCTTCGTGCCCCCTGTCTACTACGCCTTCCTCTGCCACCCCGCCGCCCGCCGCGCCTATATCGGTGCCATCGCCGTTCTCGGTCTCCTCGCTGTGGTCATTCTCCTCGCCCCAGCCCTCTCCTCCCCTCGCTTCCGCCCTCTCCGTGCCGTCCTCTTCCTCGCCATGGGCTTCTCCGGCATCGTGCCTGCTGTGCACGCCCTGTGCTTGAACTGGGAACACCGCGAAGTTCACATCGCGCTTGCCCTGGAGGCCGCCATGGCCGTAGCCTACGCCTCCGGAGCGACGGTGTACGTGAGAAGAATCCCGGAGCGGTGGCACCCGGGGGAGTTCGACCTTGTGGGACATAGCCACCAGATATTTCACGTTCTGGTGCTCGTCGGCGCCCTCACGCACTGCCTCGCCACCAAGGTATTGCTCGATTGGCGAGACCGGGCAATGATGGCCTCCTGCAGCGATTTACATGCCACTCCGACATCTGTCCTCGTGAAGAGATTCTTCTAAATGAATTCGACGTCGTCGAGATTAATGATCATGGCACGCGCGAGGGAAAGAGAGCTGTGTCCTGAGCTCGTACCCTTCTCCTGCAGGGAGCTGCATGCTCTGTTCCATGTCTCTCACAATTACTGGTGGAAATGTAGAAGCAGAAGGCCAGTCATTTTGGCAGGTCAGTGATAAATCTTCTCGTGAGTCTGATTGCATATGAATCAAATAGTTTTGGTGCATTATTGCTATAAAACTTGAAATATATATATATATATAAACCGAGTCAGTCCACAACTTGTAAAAGACGAGATCGCCGGTCTCCTTAATTTCTGATCTCCTTCCACGTACGGCCTTTATCAATCTTCTTCCTTGTTCGGCTTCTCCGACAGAGTTTTTAATTAAGCTTCCATATATAGGCCCTTTGCTACAACAATAGGAGTAGAAAGGACTCCAACTCATTCGCTCGATTCCGTCTGCTATCTTAATTGAACGATACGTACGGGTGTCCGTGTTGGTTTTCTCGTGATCACTCTCTGGTTCCGCTCGTGTTGTTTTGTCGCTTACTTAGCGGAAATTTATGTATTTCTCGCTTACTTAATTAGTACGATGATGTATTTTCTTTCATTAGAGCCATCGTTAGTAGTTCCAAATAGCTTTGATGAATGATCGTTTTAAGATAATGATCGGCATGCTGATCAAACTTTCTCAAAAAAATTTCCAATGCAAATAACTGCAACCGCCTAGAATCTGACTGCAATCTTAGATATATAGCAAATACAATGTCAAGTATGACCGCAGTCAAATAATTCGTCCAGTGCAAATTTTGACTTTTAATTTGCCACAATTTATTCGAGATAGTGAACTCATTCAACATTTGAAGGGAATTAACGGAAGAGAATCATGATGAGGACTGGTCCAATAATCTCCTCCCTCTGTTGATTTAAAACTAAAGTTTTGATTCAACAATATTGTCAAATTTTCTATGGTCATTTATTTTTCTTTCCTATTTTTTGAATTTGAGATCTTTTCTAAAAGTCACACCCCGAGGAGACATTTATTGCCTATTGGCAGCTGGATCTAGGTTATCAATCTTGACTTGGAACGACCATTTAAATTAGCATGTCTACAAACAATTATAACTATTCTCAACGGGTCTTCCACACCTATTTCTCGCTTGACTTGTCTACTCTATGACTTGTCTACTCTATCATTTATGCATGGCCATAAGGGTAAGGAGTCAGGAAAATTTCCAATTCCTAATTTTTTTTTAAAATAAAGTATTTTATTCGTAAAGAAAAATAAAACCATATGGGAAAGTTTAGATAATCCACCCGATGAAAATTGGAGCAAAAAAAAGTCAGAAAAGAGATACCTACGTCAAGATCCTAATTAAGGATATTGTACTGTGTATTTAACTCGTGTCATCAATTTCAGAAACATGAATAGTTTCTTAGAATTATTACTTACGTATTTGATTACTAAAAACATATATTTAAAATATTAATTCTCATAAAATTATTGTGTTTTCTCCATATTTTTCTCATAAAATATGAGTCGTGCAATATAGATAAGTATGGTGAATTGTACAAACCATTCCTGGCATTGTGATTAAAATATATTTTACAAGCTAAATGAATGAGACTCTCTATTTCATTTAGAGAAGCTTGTTAACAAATACATACTTGATCTATATTTAACAAAGTTGCCAAGTTTGAATAAATAAAATAAAATTTCAAAATCTTCTCCATTTTTTTTTTTTTACTTTTGGATGAAGTCAATCAAATTCTGACGAAATCCATACGGCGACATAGTCAACGCCACTCTTATTTTGCAGCTTGTCGGTCAATGCCGACGGACGGTCATGTCAATGCAAGGATCTTACTTAATTAGCACATGCGGGAAATTAATCAGTTCGCGAATTGTACAAGTCAAAAAGTCTTCCTTCACCTCGTCAACATTTCTCTGCTCGTGCCTTTTCACTCCGCCGCCGTACCTTGACTTCGCCTCTTTCCCCAAGAAGAAGCCAACCTCGCGACGCTTCCTCGATGCTCTCCTCTCCCCTCCTCTTCTCTTTAAAACAGTAAGCAAATGCCATTTCCTCATCCACTAAGCTCTCTAGATCCATTCAATCATGGAGGTCGCGCAGCTGAATCGTCCTTTCATCGATCTCAACCTCTCCATCAACTCCTCCCTCTGTTTCTTCCCTGGGGATCCTCCGTCTTTCCCCGATGACAAAATACGGGTGCAGATTAAAGTACTTAAGGTGGAACTCGACCGAGCGAGCGAGGAGAACAAGAAGCTCAAGGAAATGGTGGCCGATATGGTCGACAAGTACAAGGCACTACAGAGACATGTAAGTCGACTGGGGACGCCTTCGAACGACGTCAACGACGTCGTCGACGGCGTTAATTCCTCCGACGGAGGCTCTGTTTCTCCGGCGACAAATTTGAAGAGGAAGAGAGATTTCAGTGGGGAGAAAGCTTCCATTTTGGAGAGCACATCGAACGCCGATGAGTTGAATTCGTGCAAGAGAGTGAGGGAGGAGACGATGAAGCCGAAGATTTCCAAGCTTTATGTGCACACCGATCCGTCCGATACCAGCTTGGTGAGTGATCATCTCTGTTCTAATGGTTCTAATTGTTTCAGTAGCAAGTTTTTGAGTTAAAATTTGATGATTTAGGTGGTGAAAGATGGGTATCAATGGAGGAAATATGGGCAGAAGGTGACCAGAGACAATCCATGTCCCAGAGCTTACTTCAGATGCTCTTTTGCGCCTTCTTGTCCTGTTAAAAAGAAGGTGCGTGGTTTCGTTTCTGGAAAATAATCGATGAAGAAGAACAAAAAAAAACATTAAGTTTTTCGGTTGTTTGCTGATCAATTGAAGTGAATCGATCGAAATTGACGGTTTTTGTGAAAATTTGCAGGTGCAGAGAAGCGCCGAGGACACATCGATGCTGGTCGCTACCTACGAAGGCGAGCACAACCATGGCCATCAACCTCACCAACCTCCGGCGACAGGGACCAAGATTCCGGCCGTAGAAGTGAGTCTCATGAAGTCGAAGAAGGCAGAGGAGGGGTTGAAGTCGTCGCCGGAGATTCGCCGGAGTTTGGTGGAGCAGATGGCGGCGTCGTTAACTAATGATCCGGCATTTAAGAGCGCGCTCGCGGTGGCGCTCTCCGGGAGGATGCTTCGTTGATCCCTTTTTAATCTGGTTCCTGTTAAGTTGCTTAGAATTTTTAGTTTTATGTGGTGATCATTCTCTTTCATCCAGGCAAGGTTTGAAGGTGATCATGATTCATGATTCGCGAATGATTTAGCCGGGATTGTAAATATATCATATTGTAGACTTCTGCTGGAAAAAAATGATTAGTAGGAAAGAACAAGTTAATGCTTTTGTCATGGTTTTGGCTTCTATCTTCATTCTTGTTTGATAACAGCAACCCCAAGGAAAAATCCCCCAGCAAGTTTGACCTTTCTTTCACTTGCAAAACCGAATTAAAAGATTGACCAAAGAAGATTCAACACAACTTCTTCTTCCTGTTCTTCTACTTCTCTGTATACTCTGTTGGTAGACAGCTTCACAACCACCAGCATCATGGAGGCATCATCATCAATATCTGATTTTGACTTCTGAGATGAGATCTATAGTATTAATGGAGATAATTACATGTCCAAATGCCAGCAACTGTGGAGTAGACGCTCCAAATGAAAAAGGAAGATGGCAGTCCCCACTGCTTTCATGTGGCTGCATGACTTCCATCCATCTCTGATCTCTAATCCTGTCTAACCAATTTTTTTCTGAAACGTTCAAAAATCTAATACTTAAGTTATTGAAATGTCCAAAACAAGTGAATTCACTGACCAAATTTTGCCAGATGGGGGTGAGTAGGAGGAAGAGAAAATTTTGGGGACAGTGAAGACCAAAAAACACTGCAGCAAATAATAAGGTAACTTTAAATTTTTTTACGATGCCATCTTTAAAGTCACTCATAAGCCTTTCATTGCTCCAACAGTTGAGCGAACTTAAATAGTTTCTTTTTATGTTTTGACTTTGCAATCGCATTATTTCCGGCTTCTGATTAGTGATTTGAAATCAAAGCTACTTCAATTCATGAAACAATCAAATGCTTGAGTTTGGTGGTTGTCAATGATCTTTGAAAATTATTTTCCTTAAAATCTGTTGAAATTAATCCATAAATGCAAGTGAAATTATGCATGTTGGACTGTGTTGAAGAAGTCAGTATAGTAAAGTTTATAACTGGTAAATCATGGAAAGCTTGTCTTATAAATCTAACATAAGAAAATTTGTCAACGATCAATCTACACGAATATATATTCCTTATAACAAATATAATTCCCCTCCTTTGGATATATTAGCATTGAAATTACATAGGTTGAAATTATTATTAAGAATACCCTTAACCCCAAAGAAAAGCATTTAATTTTCTCTAATGGAAAAATCATATATTTATTGCCACATTAAACTCCTCGATTACAGTAATAAATAAATGGACACACATTGTACGCGAATGCAATCTTGTCTAATTTATTAGATTCAGATGTATTTTCCTTAATAAATACAGATAATTTCTTCGTCTAACTCACGATTGCTTTTGTACATGTACAAAAATCTTGCAATTATACTCCATCAAGTCAAGTGCATGCATGCTCTATTCACTCTTTTCTCCCCAAGTTCGATACAACTTGTTCGATGAAAAATCATATACTTCATAATATGTTTTCATGCAACGGGATCGCATGCTAAACTTAGGTTGCATTTTCAATTGTTGATAGTTATTTTTGTTTTAAGAATGTTTTTTCGGAGTCATTAAAAATTGCCATAATTTAAAATTAGTGAAAGGGAATAGTTGAGAGACAAGGGGAATGGATGAGATTAATAGCCAAGTTCCATTGTAAGATATGTTTTCGTTATTTTTTTTTTCAATCCCTTTTATGTAAGTGTAACTCCATTTAAGCTACGAAATCTAGCATGATTTCATACTAGAGAGAACGCATTCAATTCATCGTCGTCTTCTGCCTTGTCGCTCTCTCTTTATATAAATCGTCGTCCCAAATCTGTATCTCCACCAATCTGGAACGCCATGGCTCAGGAGAAGATGAATACCAACACAGACAAAACAGAGGATGGAAAGAGAGCAGAACGGCGGACAAAGATAGCAGCAGAGACAAAGGCCCGATTCATCTTGGGTTTGAGCATGACCGGGGCCAAGGACGCCGGCGATGGGGTGTACCCTACGTCGCCGGTCCTCGAGCTCGACCTTCTAGGCGCCCTCGGAGTGACCAAGGCCGAGCCCGCCTCGCCAGAACCCGCGCCGAGAGTGTTCACGTGCAACTACTGCCCGAGGACGTTCTACAGCTCGCAGGCTCTCGGTGGCCATCAGAACGCACACAAGCGCGAGCGCAACCTCGCCAAGGAATTTCCGCCGTACGCTGGCCGGAGGCTGGACTTACAAGTGCGCTCCGTGATCCACAAGCCGTACCTCCGAGCTCCGACCGCGTCCGCCACTGCCGGTAGGCTGTTCTACAGGCGCCACAGCGGATGTTTGCGGTTCTACGCAGCCGCGTGGAGAGCAACGCCGGCACTTCCGGCGCCGGTTGCTAAGCTCGAGGAGGAGTCGATTAGGAGGCAATGGATTGGGGGAGGCGGAGGACATTCGAACGCAAAGCAAGAAGAATTGTCGAACATTGACTTGACGCTGAGACTTTAGACTCGTCGTTGGCTCGAGAATTGTGTATGCTTTTCTTATTCTAAGGGTTCTTGGACTTTAGACTCGTCGTTGGCTCGAGAATTGTGTATGTTTTTCTGATGGTTCTTGTTCTAATTTCTCGCTATTTTTACTGAATTAAATCTGATTTATGATTTAAGAGCAGCAGAAAAATTTCTACTTATCATTTTTTAGCAATTGATCCAATGACTAAAACTGCAAATCAAATTTCAGTTCTCAGACATCATAAACTGTAAATCAAATTAAACAGTTCTGGAAACATTTATCCTAAAGCTTATGTACGAGTGTCTAACAATAATGTATTAGTCATCCAAAGTACATCTATACGTGGTGTTGTCAGATCATGCAACTATATATCTCTATATTGATGTGATTATCTTCACATAAATATCATATGAAATCTTCACTTCTAGTTACTCCTCCAATAGATTTTGAAGAAAAAAAATAACCTGCAGCTCAGTGTGTACTGCAAACCATAAATAGAATTTGATATTGTAAATGTAGCCAGCAAGATTGAAGGTGTTTAGTTTCGTTAGAGGTAGGAGCATAAGTTTGTACACATGATTGTAGATTTGTACATAAACATGCAATATTAACCACTATTAAAAAAATTACAGATTTACGATGATAAATTTTATGATGAATTTTAAAAATGATTCATTATAAAAAAAATTTCATCGTAAATAGATCGTCGTAAAATTTTACGACAAAAAGTAAAAATTTATAGTAAATTAGCGACGAAATCGGTGACAAAAATAATTTCATTGTAAATTTATGATGAAATTCAAATTACGAAAATCAAATTCATCGTAAATTTGTAACAAAAATAGTTTCGGCGTAAATTTGTAATGAAAATTAAATTCGTCATAAATTTATAATTACTTTTCATATTTGAGACGAAAAATTTTTCGTTATAAACTTCATCGCAAATATTTTTACAATGAATTTTTTTTTATAAAATTAATCGTAAAATCATGATTTTTTTTTTTGGTCAGTCGTATATAATCAGCATGAAAGCTATGCCTTTTGCTGAACTAGCTTGGGTCCATATATGATTTGATCGGATTATGAAAACGCTGAACTCCGATCTGTTGCATTCGTATAAAGATCATTGAAATTAACTTTATATGAAAAAGAGCACAAAAAAATGCATGACGTTGCTCGAACAGAAGGCACCATTGTCCATGCCGTGATGATAACACATTAGTTCTGACAATAAAATATACTGATTGCAAGTTCAGTCAAAGGACAATACAATATACTGATACTCTTACATATCGGGATTAAAAGGCCGATAGAATTCTCAAAACTCTCCTATGATAGAAACTAATTACTGAACCAAAAGATACGATACGTAGGCCTAAAATACTCTTGAAATGGTGTAAGAAAAAGCATGAGAGTCATGGAACATACAATGATGATGTGAGACAACATTCGCGCGCTGCAAATCCTTCAATCAAACACTCCCCCACACCAGTTGCACAGCAACCTACCACACAAGTACCACCAAAAGGATCCTTCATTGCAACCCAGCATCCTGAACTATACATTGCAGCTAATCCAACACGCCCATCTACCTAAAAGTCAAATTAAATGCTTCAATATTTACAGAATCAACTGGTAGCAATATAGTGATAAAGAGGGATTATAATCAAGCACCATAATTCCTACAACTTGAAACATAGCAGAGGATCAAATGAAGTTGAATTTTGAAATACACAAGTCTAGCAGATAGACAACAATATAGTCATTGTCATGTTGAGGCCATCATCCTTCTAGAATATCTCTATCAGAATCCATAATGCCATAATCATGTCTTTCAACATTAGCTAAGAAAACGAATATCAACTTTGAAATTGAGATGACTACAAGTCCTATCATCACAAAATACTCTTCATTTCATATCCAAAAAAACTTAAGTGTGGTTTATGCCTATTAATTTGCATCATTGAGTAATCTAGAAGTAAGCAACTTCAACTTGCAATGCAAACGAAAAAGATTGTCAGGCTCATACCTTTCTATTATAAAGAGGTCAAATCAAGGAGGAACCATATGAAGTTGATTTTCAAAAGAATATGAAAATTGTTTGAGCCCCCAAAAAATGGATACTAAGAAGACAATCTTCAAGAAAAAGAAACATTAAGGGGTATCACCGAATACTCCTCTACTTACAGGGAACATTGCGGCAAAATAATTTTCCAACAATGTACTTGAAAGATTCTATCTAATATTATTTCTTTTCTCCCTGACATGTGACTATGATACTTATAACGAGAATGAGTATAAATTCTGCATTTAATAAGTACATTATCTTCATTCCAAAATATCATACAGTTGTTTATACAATAATCAATTTTCTCTACAAACAAATCTAAATCCTTAACCAATTTCTTTGTATTGTAAAAGTTATTAGTATTAGGACCGAAATTTTTTTAGATATCTTCACAATGATATAATATTGTCCACTTTGGGCCCTCATGATTTTGCTCTTGGGCTATATTCAAAAAGTCTCATACCAATGAAGATGTCTTTCCCTTATAAGTCTATAATCTTTTTCATGTATTTTCAATATGAGACTTTGTTTACAACCTTACAACTCCAACAATCCCCCCCTCAAACGAAGGACCACAGGGCCCTTGTCTGATCCTCAACCCACCAGGACTTCATGCCC
>JBBUKS010000087.1:0-44201 GCA_038050645.1 Hedychium gardnerianum | reverse complement strand
TAACTAACTCGTAGTAAAATTTTCTCTCTTTGTTACTATTCTCTTATCCCTTCCTTTTGACTAAGTATGTGTTTACTTAGTCAAAACTATATGAAAAAAACAGAGAAAATACTTACACTTTCACAGAAGAAGGGACAAAAAAGAAAAGAGAAAGAATACAATTTGAAACAGCTATCTTTATCCTTTCACTTACAAGTCCAGAAAAAGATAAAACACTAGTGAATTAATTTGTTGTCACTATCTAATTTTTTTTCTTTCTTATATTCTTAAGCAAATGAATCAAAGTATCCTTTCCCCTTTTCCTTTATCACTATTTTTTCTTTTCCTTTTCCACACAAATAGACACACATTCACTATATTTTATTTACTTTGTAAAAACAACAAGAATGAGTTACTCTTCTTTCACGGAATCTTACTGATTAATATTTTATATGGATTGAGGTTGTCGTTAATGATGGAGCAAATAAGAATTTATCTGGGTTAAATTATAATATTTAAGTTAAAAAAAATTTTTTTTTTTTTTTTTTTGAATGTATACGAGGTATACGAAATAAGATATATAGAATAATAATATTATATATATATATATATCCTATATATTTTTATATAAACGATCATGGATAACATCCTACGTGAACATACCAAAACCTTTTCTTAAAATTAAATTTCTCATCACCTTTTCATCTTTCTTTCGTTCCTCTCTTCATCTGATTTCCTAAATTTTAAAGGTCATGTGAGATTCTTCGTTGCCTTCCTTCGTTCTATTTTTTATTACTGTTACTCCTTTAAACATCCATAATTATAAAATTTAATAATATTTTTATTTCTATTCATTTTATTTTTTAGTAATATATTTTAAAAATTGAATCTCAAATTATTAAATTTCGCATATATATAAATGATTAATCAGATCGGGTAACTTCGGATATGAGATGACCGATCTGGCCCCACGAAAATTTTCTACCGATCACCAGAATAAATCGAAAAATACTAATGGAGACTCATTCAAATAATCAATATTCTTAGATCCATTTATCATTAAAAAAAAATCATAACTAAAATTTAAATTTTAAATTTCTTAATTATTTATTAAAATATTTAACCATCACACATTATTATTCCGGAGCTTTCCGTATATATAAAAGCAAGTGTTCGTGGGATTTGGGCAACCCGATTGAAGGGGTAATTATTGTGATCCTCCTTTGGTCCTTGGCCATGTTCTGTGGGATAATCAAAAACAAAAATACAGCGATGCCAGAAAGAAAACATCTTCCACGTGAAGGCCGTCAAATCTCTCTCTTTCACCAGAAATAACCAAGTCAAGCTTGATCCAAATTCACTGTTAATTTTTGACGCCGTCAGAAGTTGATTCGCCAAACTCTCTGCAACCAGATTCTCTTTCTGTCATATCGTCTGCTGTCTTGTACGTAGTTTACCAGCTTGTCATCTGCTTCTTCTTCCTCCTCCTCCTCCTCCTGCGGCCCTGTTCGCCAGTTCACCTTACTCTCAGTCACAGAGGAGGAGGAGAAAGGAAGGGTAAAAAGCAAAGAGAGAGAGAGAACAAAATGGCGAAAGCTGCCAAGGAAGAATGATCCAAATCGAGGACAGCCAACCTCTGTTCCACAAATCGAGCTCATCTTATCTTTTTTCCTTCCTCCACCTGCTCCTCACTTTCGTCCCAAAAGGCGGTGCTTTCTACTTGTGCTGCAGATAAAAAATCACGCCGTGCGTTCTCTTGGTTCATAGAAGAAGAAGAAGAAGAAGACGAAGAGGAAGAATGAAAGCGAGCTCTGGAGATTTATTTTGTGCCGTGTTGTTTCTTGGTCTTGGGTGCGCCGCAATGGCGGCCGCCGGAGATGGGGATGTGCCGGCGTCGCCGTTGCCGAGGGGAAACGAGAGCCAGAGTGGCTGCCGGTTGGATTTGTCGAACGAGCTCTTCGGCGGGGTGGGCGACGCTTGCGTCCGCGGGGGGCTCGACAGGAGCCGGTGCTGCCCGGTGCTGGCCGCCTGGCTCTTCGCCGCGCACGCGCGCTCAGCCTTGGAGCTCCCGGAGGAGGACGAGTTGGGCCGAGTCGACGGGCCGATGATGCCGGAGGACAACGAGAAGTGCGTGGTGTCTCTGCAGAGCGCGCTGGAGCGGCGAGACATCCGGCTGCCGCGGCCCAACGCCACCTGCGACACCGTGCTCTGTTTCTGCGGAATCCACCTCCACCACATCGGGCCCCTCCGGTGCCCCGCGGCGTTCAATCTCAGCGGCGGCACTGTCGCGCCCACCGCAGCGGTCCGGCGACTAGAGAGGGATTGCCGGAACGCGACCTACGCAGGGTGCTCCCGTTGCCTTCGTTCCCTCGACAAGGTCCGATTTTTCCATGCACGATCTCTTCCCGATCAAGTTTAATTTACGATTTACTCGAGTGCGTCAGATTTTTCTACTCATTTCTTAATTTTATTCGCTCGATTACTGGCATTTATTGCTCGATTCGCTAATCAATGCTCTGTTCCAAAGCTGAACAGAACAGAACAGCGCTCATCACCTCCCTGCCCTACTTAATTAATGAACACCGCAATCAATGATTCATTCCCTTCAATTTAATGTAACGACTCATAGTACACTTGGATTATTTGTGCGCAGGTGAAGAAGGGGAACGGCGGTGGGGGCGACGGCGGCGATCGGGCGGCGAGGATGTTTGCGTGGGACTGCGAGCTGATGAGCCTGACGTGGCTGCTGGCGAGGAACAAGACGGCGTACATTCCTACGGTGTCGGCTGTCCTCCGCGCTTTGCTCTACACTGGCCTCCCGGCGGCCGGCGGAGGTGGCGGCGGAAGGTGCAGCCCAGACATGGAGAACATGCCGCTCGCCGTCGACTCCCTCCAATTCCAGCACTTGGATAGCGACGAGGTTAATTCCGCGGCGCTCCCTGCTCGTAGGCTCGTTGACCTCCTCTTAAGCGCTTCATTTTCTCTGGCTGTTGTCTTTGCTGGAGTTCCCTTTCTTTAGGCCGGGGCCGGCGACTCACGCCGCCGGTGAATTAATACGTGAGGCTATGGATGTTTATTGTATAATAGTCTTGAATATTTCTTTATCTAATTATTAATTTTTATTTAAACAAAATTTTGTTTTCGGAGATTACTTAATTTGATAGGATTCAAATGATTTGTTTATTTTATTTTATTTTATTTATTTATTTATAATAAAAACCCATTCGATCATTTCAATCACTATCGAGTACCACATGTTCATTCTCGTGACTCGTGATGGAGATACGACACCGATTCATTTCAAATAATTTCATTTTGTTTTATAGTTTTTTTTTAATATTTTTTTATCATATTTTATTAGTCTATATATTTTATTTTTATAATTATGAATATAGATAATTATTTCTATATCATTAATTAAAATATATATAATAATAATTAATAATTAAAATTATGTCATCTCAATAAATATATATAATCATATAGAATAAAATATATAGATTATTAAAATCCTGATCTATAATTTAGAATAATATTTTATCTTCATACACGCGACAAGCAAGCAGGAGAAGTCAAAATTTATACAATTCTTTGTATTCACATCAGCTATTTAAAATTTTTTCTGATTAATTTTAAAATAACTGATCGGATATCATTAAAAAAAATTATTGATTATTAAAATAAATAAAAATACCGTTAGTTCTTAAGTTTAAGATTTATTCAAAAAAAAAATCTCTTAATATATCATAATTGAATTTTGAATTTTAAATATTTAATAAAATTTATATAAATCATTGTAAAAAAACAAAAAACAAAACAAAAATTATTTCCGATTGAGTGGCTTTAATTTTTTTTTTAATCTAAGTAATCATATCTTCGATCTTATTAATAATACTGAAGGTGAACTACGTAACGGCTCAGTATCACCAATAATTTAAATACCACGTATGATATATCTTACTGTGAGAGAATGGAATTCTATTACCAGGAGGGGCAGTTGACAGTTCAATTGTCATGTGAGACGAAGACAGCGATGAGGACTCGTTAACTTCTAACCATGAAGTCAGACGTTCAAATGAGTTGGACAAATAGGATAAATCTAACTTGGCTAAGTGACAAAAGTGTACAATAATAGTGTCGGGTATGGTGTTATAATTCTTCGAATAAAATAATATATAGATATGTTAATTAGAGTTTAAAATTTAATAATTTAATTGATAATAAATTTGAAAATATTTTAATGATCAATAATTTTTTTTTATAAAATCAGATCATTGATTGAGTCAAAAATTTAAATATATTGTGTTAACTAAAAAAATTGTATAATAGTAAATGCAATATAGTTTCAAGAATGACATAACCATAATTCAAATTAAACTTCAAACAAATAATTAATATTTTTTTATAACATATAATTTTATTGTTTAAATAGCTACACTAATTATAAATTTTATAAAATTATCGTAAAAATTATAATTAAAAATATTTTTTTAAATATAGAAGATAAGAATATTAAATTTGGGATGATCAATACGATTCTTTTCCACTAATTATTAGAATAAATAAAAGAATATTCATGATAAATGACCTAATATTTTATAATTATATATTTTATTTAAAATATATTTTTTATAAATATATCATAATTAAAAATAAAATTAATAGATAATAATTTGATATTCTTATGTTTCCCGTGACAAGATGAGTGGCTTATAACTAAGTTATGGATAGCTACATGGTTATAAATTTGAAAAAACAATTAATAATTTTTTATAACATATAATTTTATTGTTTAAATAGCTACACTAATTATAAATCTTATAAAATTATCGTAAAAATTACAATTAAAAATATTTTTTAAAATATAAAAGGTGAGAATATTAAACTTGGGAGGATGAATATGATCTTATACAAATTTTTCACTAATTATTAGAATAAATCAAAAAGTATTCGCGAGGGATAATCTAATATCTCATAATTACATATTATATTTATTATTTATTTATAAATACATCATAATTAAAAATAAAATTAATAGATAATAATTTAATATTCTTCTATTGTCAAGATGAGTGACTTATAACTAAATTATGGATAACTATATGGTTATATTTTATTCATTAAAAAAAAATAATTATATTAAATAATATTAAATTTGGAATAATCGATTCGGTCCTACATAAGTTTTTCATGGATCAACTACTAACGTAAATCAGAAAATAGACTTATTTAAATAGTCAATAAGCTCATAGTTAAATTTTAAATTTTAAATTTCTTAATTAATTATTATATCATTATCCGTGACATATATTTTATTCATTAAACTCGTAAATGTCAATGGCTTACATGTACTTATTTATTATCCAAATTAAATAAATGTTGAATGGAAGGAGAACAGCATGAATCGATTGGTGTTATATTTTAAAACAATTTCCAGTGTTCTTCGCGGCTTTCAGGTGGAGACCGATCTCCTTCTCCGCTTGATAAATTTAAGAAAAAGTCCAGCGGCGACCTTCGCTTGCCCTCTTTGCCTTCTCACTTCTTTTCCCCCATCAATCGGGGAGGAAAGCGGATCCTTTTGCTTCTCATTTCTTCTCAGGTATTAACTTTCATCGCCCTTATGTAATCAATCATCTTCCATTTTGCAAGGCGATTTCAATCGCATCGTTCAGAAATGAGAACAAACACAAGTGAAAGGCACGTGAACGGTGAATCGACTGGCACCTTTATGGATATTTTCTCCCCCTTTTGAGGAAAATAGCTATAAAATTTAGAGATGGTTCGGAGCTAACTCCTTCTGTAATTGTTGCTTTTACCTATTTGTCGATTATTATCAACTACTTTCTATGCCAAATCTTCAACTATTTCTTTTCTTTAGCATTTGAGTTGGGAATTTCTATCTTTTTGTTCGGTTTTCATTTCTCCTTATGTCATAGTGTTACTCATTCAAGAGTGCTCTATAGCCGTGGTCAAGGTTTGCTGCCTTGTAGTCAATTATATCTCCATTTTTTGGTCTAGAAACTATTTTCTTCCTTGCAATTTGCAAGATAATAATTGGGACTCGTTTTTATGTCAAATGACTTTCCTTTCCTTCATGACAAAATAGAAAAAGAGCAGGAAGCATCTGATGGCAGCCTCAAAGATTCAAGCCTTATGGAATCACCCTGCTGGACCAAAAACTAGTATGTTATCATTCTTGTCATGTCGTTTTACTTTCTTGTTGCAAACATTCATGTTCATTTCTTTGGAGCTTTTTCAATGCCACGTGTTGTATTTTTCACTGTTCTCTAAGTTTATAAACAGATTTATTTTCGTTTTGTTCGTACTGCTCAATCCGATACAAATTTGTGCTGCAGGGTTATTTATAGTTAATTGGAGCAAGTAATTAAACTACAAGAACCCTGTTTCGATATCCATGTCTTCAATAAGAATTGAAACCTCAATGATCATAGTGAAACAGCCACGCTTGATTTTGCCTTATTTCTCTTGAAGTTCATTAGTGGCTGCACTAGTTGATTTCTTCAATCCATCAACCTAACTAAATTTTCTCTAGTTAACAAGAAAATTCATATAAAATGTTTTGCTGAATAAATGTATTTCTTTTTCCTTTTAACAGCTTATTGAACACTGACTCAAAATATTTGAAATCTGGATAATTCTGACTTCTGATGTCACAACTCAGTTGTTTTGGACACAATTCTAACAGAAGAATTCACCAGAATCTAAGCTAGGCATGCCAACAATTTTATCAGAACATTTGCACTCTATCTAACTTGCTTAAGGTCACTAAGAGTACTAGTTCATTAGATGTAGGAAACTAGAAATATGAAAAAAAAATAGTATCTTTGTGATTGGTACAAATAGCAGTATAAAATGTTGGTGTTTGTATTAGAGTAGATATGTCTAAGGAGTTTGAGATGGTAGTTGGTTAATTGATCATATAGATATGAGAATGAACATGGTCAAATTGACAGCCTTGGGTTTCAAGTTGGTCTTGGTACTAAAGTTGAAACTTCCAAGGAGTTTGAAGTGATACTTTGTTAATTTATGATATATATACATGAGATGATGAAATTCACAGTTAGTGCCATGCCTTTTTGAAAATAAAGCATTTGGGATTGAGCTAAACCAGATATTGCCAAATTTTCTATTAACATATCGCATAGGATCTTCACCTTTCAGGTGGCTTGGTACCACAAAGGATATCTTATAAGACAATTTTCTTATCAAGGAGTTTGAAAATGGCACAATGCAAAGAATTTTGCGAAACTAACATGATTGACTTCTCATTTCCATTTTACTTTTTAAAACATCCAATTAAGTCAGGCAGATCTTAGGTTTAATTCTTCGTCTATTTTAATTTTTAGTATAACTTTGTAAGATCACTAACCTTATTCCTTTGCTAGTTCATTTCTGGGCTCCAACTTTTAAATGGGGTATTAGCATTGCCAACGTTGCTGACTTCTCCAAGCCACCTGAAAATATCTCTTATCCTCAGCAATTTGGTATGTCTCACGCAAGAGTAATTGTACTTCTAAATTGAAGTTTTAAACTGGCACATATAACATAATCCTTTTTGTTTTATTTTGGTGATCAGTTGTTGCATGCACCGGTGTAATCTGGTCCCGATACAGCACGATCATCACACCGGTATGCCCTACCATATTTATGTTTGTTAAGATTCTAGCTTGCATATCTTGCTGAATTATAATTCCATTTTTGTGCCCAAACTACATCCATTGTAGTAAGATCATGCCCATTCACATGTAGAGTTTGTGATGACATAGCCACGGCTAGGTACTAAGATGCTAGGAACTTACTTCTTAACTACATCTATTATCTTATTCATCAGCCACTGGACATGTATCAATCTTTTTCCAAAAACTTTTGTTGTCTCACTAGAAACAACATATTGACTTTGAGTTGATGGGTCATTCAGTTAACTAATAATTTTGGTGGTTTTCTCGATTTAATTGAGATAAAATGTTATGTTGGACTTATATACACCATTTTAAGAGGAGAAAAATTAGCTACTGATCTTGTCCTGTTTGCCCGAGATTGCAGAAGAACTGGAACCTTTTTAGTGTAAGTGTTGGAATGGCTGGAACCGGCCTTTATCAGCTGTCTCGCAAAATCAGGTGAGCAAATTGTGCCTTGAATTGCTAACTTAAATTTCTTAAACTGAGTTGATTATAGTTCATCCTTGCGCCTTCACGTAGCTTATAATTATTCATGATTAAACTACTCTATTTGATGGAAAGGCCGGTGACTTGCATGACATATGCGTGCCGGTGACTTACATGAACATTTCCCTTTATCTTATCTATAGTTTCTTGTTGAGACAATCAAACAAGTACTGAATCAGATTCAAATTTCAGGCATGATTACTTGTCTGCGGAAGAAAAAGAACCTCTCAAGGAATGATGTTATTTATGATCAGCAACTTTTCTTTGCTGTTGCAGCAATTGGCAATTCAATGTTCAGTCGACAACCTGTAAAATGTTTTACTTCCAAATCATTCTGAATAATTCATTCTGATAATTGTACCGAGTTAAATAATTCATTCTGAATTTTCCCAAATAAAAACAACGTTTTTGAGTCCAAGGATAAAAGAATGAAGGATAAAATTCCACTCCAGAATCCAGATTGGATTAATTAGAAAGCACAGTTTGTATAAATAGAAGCTCTACCTTGCTAATAAATAAAATAAAATAAAAATACTTACGATTCCATTGTTTATTTAATTTTTTTTTGTAACCAAATAACACATTGTCATCAAGAATTGGATTAACCAAGGATTAGACTCTAATCTTCTAACTATAATTTCTATTAATAATTAATATAGGTCGATATAGGCCACAGATTTTATTTCCCTTGGTGATCTAACATAGCATATTTATATATGATGATGATGATTGGCAATGTCGTTGAGGAAGGTTTCACGGCCAGCTCAACGGTCAAAACGCATGCAAACGACGAGAGATCCAAATTTAGCCCTTTCGCCCAACCAACGATCACATTATGACAACCAACGACGAAGGAGGAGGAGGAAACAAGGAAGAAGATGGTGAAGGAAGCATAGTCACAAGCCATTCCACTTCCTTCGTCAATCTTCTTCTTTGTCTGGATCGTGTTCTTGATCCTTTCGTTGCTCGATGGGGTTGCTGAGTTACACTAAAAAGAAAAGCCAAAAGGTCGCCGATTACTTGTGCTGTTGCAAATTGTCCATCGCTAAGAGGAAGAAGGATGACAAGATACCCAAGGAAGAAAGGAAGAGCTGCAAGAGGAGAAAAACAGCCAAGGACAACGAGGTGAAGAAGAAGAAGAAGAAGACAACGACGATGAGAAAGAAGCTCTTTTTCTGCGTGCAAAAGCAGTCGAATAAGGGCGAGAAGAAAAAAAGGAAACGACTGCTTTTCGGGAGAAAGAAGGCATCGAAGCTATCGAAGGAACAGAGGAGGAAGAAGTTTAAGAAGTTTTGGAGGAGGAAGAAGAAGGCGCAAAAGAAGGCGAATCTCTTATCGCTCGTTAAAAGCATCTCGTTCAAATCCGGTAATTAATTAATTAATTAATAATTAATTTGTTAGATTTGATCGATCTTGAATGGGACATTTGTGTTCCTCGCAGATAGCGGCAAGCAAAGGTTTGCAGCTGAGGAAATCCTACGCATCGGAAGCGAAAATATTGCAGCTCGTGTGTTTACATTTAGAGAACTGGCAACGGCCACCAGAAATTTCAATTCTGAAAACTTAGTTGGCGAAGGTGGATTCGGGAGGGTGTACAAAGGACAGCTTAAAGGCTCAAATGAGGTACTACTTTTTGTTTATTATAAAAAATGCTTCGTCTGCTCGAATCAATAACTCTCCTCCTTCATTGTAATTCAGATCGTAGCAGTTAAGCAACTCGACAGAAAGGGATTTCAAGGAAACAGGGAATTCCTCGTTGAGGTCCTCATGCTCAGCCTGCTCCATCACCAAAACCTTGTGAAATTACTTGGCTATTGCACTGATGGAGATCAAAGGATCCTTGTCTACGAATACATGCCGATGGGTTCGCTGGAGGACCATTTATTTGGTACCTTCTTCAACTGTTCTTCTTTCTACATTCAGATTTCAATCTGAATGCAAGTAAACTTACTTTACAGATTTAGGACCAAATAGCAAAGCTCTGGACTGGCACACGAGGATGAAAATCGCGGCGGGAGCAGCCAAGGGACTCGAGTATTTGCACGAGATCGCAACCCCGCCGGTGATCTACAGAGATTTCAAGGCATCGAACATCCTTTTGGATGAGAATTACATCTCCAAACTGTCGGATTTTGGACTCGCCAAGGTAGGTCCGATGGGGGATAACAGTCATGTGTCCACCAGGGTGATGGGCACCTATGGATACTGCGCACCCGAATACGCTTTGACGGGCAAATTGACAAAGATGTCCGACATTTACAGCTTCGGAGTAGTGTTCTTGGAGCTCATCACCGGAAGGAAAGCGATCGACATCACCAGACCCAAGCATGAGCAGCACTTGATCAACTGGGTAAACTTCAATTCTTTCCACACCTTAATTTTCTAGTATAGTATGTATTTGTGAGTAAGATTTTGTATGTGCACCTACAGGCAGAGCCACTGTTCAGAGACAAGAGGAAGTTCGAGGCCATGGCCGATCCACTACTGGAGGGCAAGTACCCCATCAAGGGTCTCTACCAAGCACTCGCTGTAGCTCAAATGTGCCTACAGGAAGAAGCCACCATTCGCCCGCTCATTAGCGACGTGGTAACGGCTCTCGAACACCTCGCTGATCCGAAGAACGACGATAGTAACAGCCCCGCGGTGATCCCCCGTAACGTTCCCAATATCTAGCAAGGCTCATGGAGAAGTGTCAACTAGTTAACGAGAATTTGGCTCCTCTTCGAGCTGAGAAAAGTGTTGGATGAGCTTGATACAAAACTATATTATCATTTCAGTTGTATTTACTGCGTCTGCAATATTCTGTGTGCCGAGTATGTTGCGAGTTCCGGTGTCTTCGCTTCCATTAGAGCACATAAGGTTGTTGCTTATGTGCAATATAAGGCTACATTTATCTTTCAGATTCAATTACGTATATAACATGATTGCAGTTAACCTAGTTGGACAAAAATTGGAAGAAAGATTTGTCAATCACTTGACTTCGAGATATCGGTTACCTGCTTGACTTGAAAAGCTGTTGCAAGTTGAGATCCCAAGCTGAAGCCAAATTCATCGCTAGTTGATCTGGTGATGCCTCCCAGTCCTCCGGGGGTTCGAGAGCTGAAGCTTTGCGGAGGTTCAGTAAGATCTCTCTCTTCCAGTCAAGAGGAATGTCGAGGAAATCTGCTCCATTCTCGACAAGGAGGTCTGATAGCTGCAACTCAAACGGAGAATGGTTAACTATTTGAGGTCGGCATAGAAAGGAATGAGCAAATAGGGAATACTGGGATACCTGTTGGAGCCAGCTCAATGCAATATCAAACAGACTTTCTTCGGGAATAAACTGCCCAATTGCACACAAGACTTCGATCGCAATTTCACTACAGAGCTGATCAAAAACTGGACCAGATTTATCCATCAGCTTTACCAGCAGTAAGACGTCGTTGGTAGACAAAATCTCTGCGTAAGCTGAATCAACATCACCACCACGGAGAGAATCCATAGCTCGAGTCCAAGATGCCCAAAGCGGCCCCTTGTCTAACCCTGGATTTTCATTGGCTAGAGCTTCGGCATCTGGTTCTGGAATGGCTACTCTTGCTGCGGTTCTAGAAGTTCCGATGTCTTCTCCAGCTACCCGTATAGCTTCTAAAGTAGCCTCGTCTTTTGAAGCTTGCCAAACACTTCTTGCTGAAGGCCCTTCGCCGAGCCTAAATAGCCCAGATCCACTTTCCCAACCCCGCCTGCCACTGAATTGATTCGTCTCATGATCAGTTCTGGGTACCCAACTCTCCCCTGGAACAATACCATAACCTCTTCTAGAGTTCATAGGACCATTTCTTGGCAGACCATAGGAATCCCATGTTTCAGATTCTGACCTCCAAGTGAAACTCCTTCCCCTCGTTCCAGAAGCAACATTGTCCTGTTGATAAAACCGCTCCGAGAAAGGAAGTCGCCCCTCACCACTCCTACCCAACTTAGAGCTGGAGAAATCATGTAGACCATTGTACTTACCCAAAGACCTACCTGGAGACCTATCAAACCCATGCATCATGTTTCCACCTCTTTTACCATATGAGAACATCAAATCACGAGCCATTTCGTCGACAACTCTCTCAAGACCTCTGATTCGATTGTTCAAAGTTACCATGCAATCACGGGAGCCTCCCATAAAGTCCTGCATTGATGCAGCATGCACAAGAAATGGGTGAGCACAAAGAGAAAGAAGAAAAATCATACAATCATTTAGACTCTATATAGTTAACAAAAAATTGAAAACCAAAATATATACAGGCTGCTTACATAAAACACAGATCTCTGCTCTTTAAGTGTAATTAACAAGAATGTCCAAGTAAAGGTCTTCCCACCAATTAAGGGATGATATGCAAAAGCGATATCCTAAAAGAGAGTCTTTCACAGACGTGCATATGTTAAGATTACTTCAAGACAGTGAGCTTAAAATTCAGTCGTCATTCATAAGAATTTAATCAAGCTCAAGAATAAAACAGTTCGAAAACACCAATTTGTGAATCAGCATAATGGTTCTTCCGCTGTCAAATAAATGAATTAGTAAGAAATCAACAAACTAAAAGAAAATTAAACAGTGTTAATCAGTACCAGTTCACTGGAAAGTGACGAGAGTTATATTTTATCTGAAAGCATAACTAGGAAAAGATTCGTCTAGTAGATCTCACATGGTTAATTGCTCTTAGTAGGCGAACTTAAAATGAGAGCAATCTTGGTAACTAACAGATAAGTGTTTGAAGAAAGTTCAGGCACTAGTGCCACAACCTAGGTGCTTTTAGGGGTTGAGATGAGGCGAGCTCACCTTGGTGCAAGGCATTAAGGTGTGTGCCAAAGAGCGAGGCATTAAGGTCGTGTCTAGAAGCTAAGCACAAGACATAAAAAAGATGTGCCTAATAATTTGAGAGTTTTTCTGTGTTTTGCTTGAGCTGCTGCATGAATGTTTTGCTATTTCCTCAGTCTATAGCTAAAGGAAGAACGAAAAAAATAAAATTTAGAACAGGGACTCTGAACTATTACCAAATGAAGATGAGGACTGCATTCTTTGGATAATTTAAATCTATTGATCATTTTAAACATCTTTACACCATTCCAACTTATTCTCTCAATTTATCAAATATTGACGATACACCTAATTGTTGTTATTGAATATTAGTATTTTTTTTTAATCCTTCATCTTAGCATTATTATCTCTGCTACATTAATTTTTCAAAATGTACATCGATATCCTGAAAAAATGTGTCTCGCATCATTTGACCTTTTGACCCTAGGCCCTATGACCACTTAGTACCTAGTCGTGCCAAGCTACTTTCAAAACTAACACTGCAGCAAGATACTAAAAGAATATGGATTTGACAGCCTGCTAAAAAGCAATCAGCGGATAGTGAGCACTTAAATTGAACATCTTTTGTAAGCAAATGACAAAGAAAAACAGTTGATCTCATCTCACATAATGAAACAATGTAATGAATAAGATCTTTTATCAGCAGACAAACCTGTAACATATTCATAAGACTTGATTGTTGCCTCTCTAATTGGGCTAGCTGCCTCTGTATCGCAGACCAATTTGCTTTGTTGTTTACAAAGGATCCTTCAACATGCACATTGGATCTTGTACCGTTAACATGTCCAGGAGAAGGATCCCCAATGACTTCTGATCTATCAACATCACAGTTTTTTGCTTTTGATTCTTTTTTGATGAATCCTCTTTGATCTATCCCAGCATCTTGATCAAGATTGAGCAAGTCTTGTAACTTATTGTGATCCCTTACACGTTTCACAGAATTCTGATCATTTGCTTTGCTATGTTCATTAGCAACTAATTCCTGCAGCACTGCTCCAGCACCGTTTGATGTTCCCGTTGAATTACTATAAGTTGTTTTTGATCCATCTTCATTTTGTGAATCAGAAGATTGTAAGAACTTCCGAGGTACCACCACTTCTACAGGTAAGTCATTTTGACTCCTTTTCTCAAGCTTCTGGAAGAATTCTGGGTTCAATTCTTTATCGCTTAAAGAAGGTGCTCTTTTCTTTAACATTACCACTGCTTTCTCTGGTATGTTAGTGCCTTTTCCTTTGGGTATAGAATCATTTTCAGTTGATGAAGAATCAATAGATGTGCTTTTGGATTCTGACCTTTTGCTTGCGCTAAACCTTTTAAGATATGTTGTCCCGTCTTTATCAGATAAGTCAGAATTTTTAGAAACTGCAGTAATGTTCACCACCAAAAAGTAAAATTAGTGTAGTAAGGTAAGGGGATTCAATAAATATGACCAAGTTCAGTTACATGCCTTTTGCATTTCCTGATGTTGAATTCTCGCGGTGCCCTGTAATATTCATCCATATCTGTAATGCCTCTGTCACACTATCTCTGACAGGTTTTACCTGAAAGATGAACCAATGGATTGACAAACTTAGCAAAAGAAGCCACATAATCTTTGACAAATTGTCATGAAATTTCATGTTGAGCTGATCTATTCGGTCATGTGTTTCATCAGATACATGGACGATGATGATAATAATAATCAAACTCGAGTGTTTGAGTGAACTAAGGGAAGTAGTTGTGTGCTATTGTCATATACAGGCCGGCAAAAAAATATACAAATTTGAGTGAACTAAGAGAAGTAACCTTATCAAAACAGCAAGCCTCAAGAGTAGCTATTGTTGCTGAAGTTTCATCAGCAATCAAATGGCTTGAGTATAAGGCCAAAACGCCAAGAGTATCAGCAGCAGCTTTGCGTGTAGCCCACTCACTACTCTCAAGGCATTCACAAACACTTTGCAGCACTTGTTGCATGCTCTGCGTATTAATAGCTCCTACCTGAGAAAAGCATTGGTAGAATATTTTTTAGAACAAAGTTGTACTCAAAGTGAAAGTTATGACTTTTGCTCAGGCCAAAACGTGAAGATTTTCACCATGTAATTAAGGAAAAAAGAATTTGACATCATTCAGACACAATCAACCTGTGTTTCAATAAGATATTTATATAAAGAGACAGGAAATTATATGTTATGGACCTCAGGCAAAAACATTTCTACCAGTATATTCAGATAGAAAAAAAATCAAAGGACAGAGAGAAGTACATAAGCTTAAATGAGAATCCATTCAAACGACTCTCACCAAGAAAGAAAGAAAGAAAGAAAAATTCTCCATATGATTAAATTGAGAAAATATTCTACTAAAAATACAAATAGCTGACATAAGCTTGTGGTCATCTACTAAACTATGAATGGAAAAAAAAAAACATGGTAGGTTCTGTTAGCTGAACTGAAAGATACATAAGGAACAACTAAAAGATGAAAGTTTTATCATGGATCTGGTCTACATTTTAAATGTCATAGTAATGATTCATCTCCAATAACTATTCATCTCAA
The DNA here is from genome assembly GCA_038050645.1 of Hedychium gardnerianum. NCBI lineage: Eukaryota > Viridiplantae > Streptophyta > Magnoliopsida > Zingiberales > Zingiberaceae > Hedychium > Hedychium gardnerianum. Next base: position 28,662 of record JBBUKS010000087.1, on the reverse strand, counting down.
TCCACCAAGAAAAAAATTAGAAGCATGTTAAGAAAATCAGGTCATATAGACTCTCGGAGAGTGATGCCTACTGAAGCAGAACAATCTGCAAGAATGTGTTCCGACGAAAAACCAGACCACTCCAAAGACTAACCTTTGCCAAGCTAGAGACAACTGAAAGCAAGGCTCCTTTGGCTAGAAAGCTTTGACTACTAAACAGCTTACAGATCCTAGGGCACAACCTCTGGAACATCGCCCCGCCTGCCGCCGCCTTCGTCCCCTCATCTTCCCCCTCCCCACCACCACCTCCGCCGCCGCCGCCACCACACTCGACTACCTTCGCGAGGCACATTGCCGCCCCTCCCTGCACCGCCTTGTTCTGCTCCCCCATCGCTTCGAATAACGGTTTCACGAACAGCGTCACTGCAGGAAACGACCCACCAGTGGCACCACCGCCGGTGCCTTCCTCCTGTGCCGCCGTCGCCACCAAGGGCCGGAGGTAGAGGGCGGCGAGAGAGCCGGCAGCATCACGGCACACCTCGCGGACGGATGTGTCGGAGGCCGGATCCTTGAGTCGTCGCGCAATGTGGCCGATGATCTTCGGGAGGTGGGCAGACGCCGCGTCGGTGTGTACGGCGCACAGGAACGCCAAGAGGCGGAGTGTCTCGAGGCGGGCGATGAGGAAAGATGCGTTCTTGTAGCCGGCGGGATCTTGGGGGCCGGACGAGGGCAAGGAGGAATCGTGGGCGAGGGCATTGAGCACCATCGGAACGCCGTCGGCGGAGATGGCGCGGATAATCTTTTCGAGGTCCTCCACGGCGATATGGTAGGTGTCTCGGTCGGAGAGCTTAGCGAGCGCAGCCAGGATCCGCGACTTGAGCTCCACCATTGCAAGATGGGAGGAGGAAGATTGAGGTTTGGAGGAAGAGGAGGAATTGGAAGTGTTTGGGTTTGGGGAAGCGGATTTGGAGATCTTCGAGGGTTTGGAAGTTGCCATAGCAGGCCAAAGATTGGAGAAGAAGAAGAAGAAGAAGCAGAAGATCTACAAATGTTTGGGGATTCGGAGTGAAGACTAGTTTTAACTTTAATTTTAATTATTAGAAATATATTTTTCTTAACAGTTATTTAATATCAATTAGATATTTTTCATTACTTAATTTGCTTTCTTAATCAATTTTTTTTTTATCGGAGAAACTTCATTTTACCCTTAAGTTATTTACATTTATTTCAATATATCCCTTCGAAATAATGATAAAAAGTAAAATGCTCGTCCCAATATATTGGTCAGTTCGTTCCAATATCAATACGAAGAAGATAAATCACGAAAGTTAATTTACTAGTCCGAACAGTGACTACTACACGAGGAAGAGCAGAAATCTGATTACTAATTAGAATTTGATTCTCAAATTTTACGATAGTATTTTATATATTAATCATGAATTCATCTCGTGGGGTTAACATATCCCCTCGTAAAAAAAATAATTAACCAGGTCGGATAACATCGGACCTGGAGTGATCGGCCCAGTCCCACAGAAATTTCTCACCGGCCACCAGAGTAAATCGAAAAGCGCTAATAAAGATCCATCTAAATAATCAACATTCTTATACCCGCTTTTTATTTTATCGAAGGGAAAATTCAATATATCCCCTCGTAATAGAGATAGTAAAGCTGTTTAAGTTATTTAATAAAATGATGACGTAAAAAATAAATATGAGTTTAATGTACCTATATGAACTAAATATATATTGAGAGATATGCTAAAAGAATTCCATGCGAAATTAAAAATCTTATTTATCTTTGGATCTTGTTATCTTAGTTCAAAACGTAGCTCGTCCAAAACTTGAAGTTTAAGTTGATTTCAAAATGCAAAATTTGATCGAGTGGACATTAAAAAGTGAGCTAGCGAAAAGAAAGAGAATGGGTTTGATTTGGTAATTGAATATAAACTTTTAAATTAAAAGCCTAAAGTTTAAAGCTATTTCTCTTGCCTTTTTGCCTTCAATCGTTTCTTCCCTTGTTACTTCTCTTCCCCCCTAAAGCAGGCGTTTGAGTTGTAGTCCTTTCCTGACCTGGATCCGGTTTAAGAAGGTTGATGAATGAACTATTGGTTAGTAGGCGTCGTTGTTAATTTTGATAGTCGATTATCAAATAATAAAAAGGTTCGCAATAAGAAGTGTTAGAGGAACGATCATAGAATTTTTTGACACGATCACTCTGACATTTAAATTAATATTTAATAGAGTGAAGAAGATGAATAATAATTAGAGTTTGTGAATGCGTACTTGCACGTACCTCTATATGTGGGGGCAAGCAAACCTTCATAGAGTCGTGTTGGTGTGAGGATTCATGTCTTCCACCTGTTCTGCGTCTCTCGATATGTTATTTCATTCATTAGTAAATGATTACGTTTTTCACGTTCTCGCGAGGTAACGCCTACTTTGCCCACGTTCTCTGTTAACAACGATTATCGATTCCGAATTACGCGGAAGGAACTATATGAACCGAAGAACCACATAGAGTCAGAAAATCACGATGAATCAGGACTCACTAGGAGCCAGGGTTTATCAGGAGCCGAGATTTTGTGAAGACGGAGTTCACTAGAAGCCGGGATCACATGGAGTCGGATCCTGCTAAGAGTCGAGATCTGCTAGAAGCCAAAATTACATAGAGCCGAAGTTTTTTGAGAGCCGAAAGTAGATCATTTTAGAAGGATTATTGATTTTCTTATCACATAACTCGCATTACCTTCCGTATCAGACCTCATCAAGACCGCTTTATTATTATTATTATCTCCTTTTAGATTGTCCACAATTGAGCATTCTACCTTTCTTTCATTCTCGATTATTTCATCACACGAAAAGCTTGCTCCTTTGCATTTCTCCTTGTACGAGTTCAGTTGGAGGTTGAGCTTCTGCGTTTAACATGCTTGATATCTATCTACTCTAGCATTTCCTTCCTGGCCGAAGATTAGAGCAAAAGGATTGCTCCTCGTTTTTTTGTTTCTTGACATCTAAATGGCTCATTTATTAACCGAATGAAAATAAACATAATAAAAATATTAAAAGCGTTTAAGTTGCATGTGAGGAATTGGTTCGAATTTTTATTTGCAGTTTTCATGGACACATGGCGTACCAAACCGACTCCTGTGGCAAATGCCAGGACTAAACTAAAGAGCAACACTTAAATTAATTAATTAGATCAGATAATATTAACTTTAAAATGATATTCGATCTATGAATTTTTTTTATTAATTATTAAAATAAATTAAAAAACGTTAAAGAGCAACGCTTAAAACGTCGGCGGTGGGGAGGCAGATCGCAGATGCAGGCACGGTTGTCGATCACATCAGGCGCTGGCGCTGCAAGGTGGAAAGTAGATCAAGCATCCTCGTGTCCACTGGAGATTCTGTAATCTTCTCTTCCTCTTCCTCTTCCTCCTAATAAAAAAACAATTATATTTATTTCAAATCTCCTCCCCTTTTCTCATAATCATAATAAAAATAATAATTATATTCATTTCAAATATTTTTTATAATTTATTTTTAAATTATATTAAAAAAATAAATTTATAATCAATCAAACATTAAATAGATTAAAAAAAATTTTTTTTTTAAAAATAATATACGCAATCAAAATTAATTTTTACTTTATTATAATAATCACTATTTTTCATTTTACAAATCAAGCTTCGGACATCTCCTTCGCATCCAAGGTTTCTTACCTCAGATGTTAGGGATTGTGTTAGCCTCTGAGCGAATAAAGAGGCGTGCTGATGATGGGGATGGGAATATCTTTTTACAGGATAATTAGAAACAACTACAATCCAAGAAAAATTAAGATCTTCTCCTATCATAATTATCATATTTGATATAATTTTTATATTAAAATAATATAATTTTAACATCAAATATAATTTCAACTCCAATTTATTTATACCAAAAAAAATATATTTATTAAAATATTTTATTTATCTTATTTGTAATTTAATTATCAATATCAAATCACTCCAATTCATACATCAAAAATAAAAATTTTCTTTGCATCAAATATGACATAATAAATAGTAATATTAAATATCACATTAAATTATTCATACATCATTTTTTATGTAAAAATTTTATGTATGAGTTAAATAATTGGATGTTATTTTTATACCAAATTTGATATTTTATTGTATGAGTTAGAGATGCTCAAATCACTTCAACCCATACAACAAAATATCAAATTTAATATAAAAATAATATTAAATTATATCAATCCATACATTAAATTTTTATATAAAAATGATATAAGAATAGTATAATATTATATTTGATATTTACTATTCATTACATCAAATATGATGTAATTCTTTTTTTATTTTTGATATATGGAATGAAGTGATTTGATATTAATAATTATATTTATGAATAAGATAAATAAAATATTTTAATAAACATATTTTTTGGATGTCGTATGGGATGGATGAATTAAAGTTGAATGAATGAATTAAAATTGAAATTATATTTGACTTGAAATTATATTATTTTAATATAAAAATTATATTAAATATGACGATTATGACGAGAGATGATTTAAATTATCATTCCAGAATAAAATATTAATTAATTAATTAGTTAAAAGATAATGAGATTGCAGCTGAATTTGGTAGGCACATCCTAAAAACCCAAAACCGAAAAGAAAACAGAAAAAAAACAAACAGAAACCAAAGCCTTCGCCGCCGGAGACAGATACTTCTCCATCACCTTTTTTTAACCGGAGATATCTATCTCGATGAGGTTCTCCTCCGCTTCAGCCTTAAGGTCGATCTCGATCATGTCCTCCCCGTCCTCCTCCTCACTTTGTGCATCCCACCGGAGCCATAGCTCCTCCGGCGAGCTCGATCCGTCCGCTGCGTCAATCGGAGATCCTTCATCACTGTCCGAGTCAGAATCAACGCCAGCGAACCGGAGCGATCCTAATCCCCCGCTTCCCGAGTCGCCATTTTGCCGCCATCTCAGGTATTCCCAGAAACGAACGCAGCCGAGCTCGCCTACCTCCTCGTGCTCTTCGTAAATGACCTCGAGCGGGACGCCCCGGCGGCCGCTGTCGTTGAAAAAGGGCGCCTTTCGATGGAAACTCGAGAAGCATTCCGTATTGTTCGTGAGGTACGATACCGGGAGCTCCTTCTCCTCCGCCGCCGCGGAGGTGGCCGCGGGAGTCTCCGCCGGCGAGGATCCGAGGCGGAGAAGGGCGGCGAGGAGTAGGAATGTGGAGATGGGAACGGGAGAGAGAAGAAAAGGGAGGAGCGAGCGGGGGACGTAGAGGGCGACGAGGAGGGAGGCTGCGGCGAGGACGGCGAAGAGGGGGTGGGAGGAGAGGTAGGAGGCAAGAAGGAAGGATCTCGAGAGGAGACCTGGGAGAATAGCAGAGGATTCCTCAGTTTTTGCTTCCGCCGCCATTGTTGGAAACGCAGAGCAAGTGAAAAGCGAAGAGAGAAGAAGCAGCTCGATTTTCGGAGAAGCATGGAAAAAGCGAAGGGTGAGACGAAAGAAGGCTGCTTTTTGTTGTGGTTTTTAACTTACTGATGATGTTGAAGTTGAAAATTGAAATGACACGAGAAGCCCACCTTCTCCTGTTTTCTCCCAAGGCCATGTTTACATAGGCCGACCAGTATGCCTCCGCCTCCTGATCCTGATGTTAATAATCTACTTCCTATGATCACTCAAGTGTCTTCTGCTGTTGAAGTGCGTAGAAAAGATCTAGATCTATTTGCCCTAGGGACGTTCGATCAGAATGAACAATGATGGGGAAGAGAACGAAGATTGAGTGATGACAAGGCAACAGTGTTCCTACAGCAACGAGCAGGGGAATGGGCTCGAACAAAGGTTAGCGGATGTGACAAGCTAACTCAAGGTGAACAAAGGTCTAGCTAATGCCACAAACTAAATCAGGGCAGGCACACATAATATTGAAGAAGTCAAAGCAGCGGGGAAAGGGCGATGAAGATGGAAGTTGGATGCAAAGTTTAATGGGGAAAGGTAGAGGATTGTTCGGTAAACTTTTTTTTCCCTATACTTTTAGCTCTGTATTCTCCGTTTCACCTGTGTGTGTATACATATAATGATGAGTAAGAAAAATCTAGAGCGAAACGAGAAGCTAAATGAGGACAATATTAAAAATATAAATATAATCATTAGATCATATATCAGAAACTAAAGCAAATTGAGATAAAATAATCTGGTGCATAAAATATTTACCTCACCCCTTCCCCATATAGGTTATTACGTGAGCATTCTCGATAGAAATGGGTGATGGATCAAATGAACACAATACATAAGGTCTTACTTAGTACAAAAAAAACAAGGTTAGAAGGTTGCATATACATAATGAGCTAAAGATTAGGAGTGGCAAGGAAACTAAGACGACGACTGTCATGGATTATGATGATTCAAAGAAGTTGAAAATTCTCTTCCTAATTTGAGTAAGTATTAATCAGCAGCACTACAAACCAAAATGTATTCAAGTGTACACAGCAATTTTAAGATCACATCCATGATGTGATCATAAAATGTATTCCGAGTGTACATACCAAAATGAAATCTGATATTGATGGAAGGTCACAAGATGAAGCAACACTACATGGCCAAAGGTTCAATGAACTGGTCAAGTGGTAGGGGTGGATGTTTACTTCACATCACACTGCCAACTCTTTTCTTCTCATCCACCTCTCTAAACAACTCTCCATCAAACTTTTTTTTTTGTCCAATTATGGTCTAATGGCCCTCTTCCTACAAAGGCAGTAGTAACCTTTGCTCACAGTCCCCTACCATCTTTTTAATTATTGGGTGAGCTATAAATTGGAATCACTTTTTGAGGTACCTGAAAGGGATGCGGCACATCTTTCGTTTTCCATCATCGCTCCTATTGAAAGTGAAGTACGGACCAACAGGCCAAATTGTGGGATGAATTTTTCTTCTTTAAAGTCTGCCCTATATTGCTTCTCATCCGGATTAAATTTAAAGCAAAGTAATAAAATATATATGACAATTAATAAAATATATATTAAAAATTAAATTTCAGATAGAATGAATGAGAAATATCGTAAAAGGATAAGACAAGGGTTAAAAAATTTATTTCATCTCCAACCTGCATGATAAGCGTGTAACATACAAATCTATTGTCCATCCTCTAGCTGAAAAATCTTTAGCTCAATGCTCTGCAGGAGGAGATGGAATTGATGACAAAGCTGCCTTTCAGAAAAAGGAACACCCTAGTTTTATAGCATTTGAATATTTTGCAAATGAACAAAAGATACAATATCAAAACAATAACAAAAAAAAAAAAAAAAAAGTTTGCATGGTCCAACAATAATTTCTTAGCCTAAAACTGCTTGAACGAAAATCGTAACTGCTAATATACCTGAAAGTTGCAACTCTTAATGGATGATCCAAGAAAAACTGAGTAGTTGATGGCCCTTTTTATGAAGATGCATCACGCACACATTCAGAGAATGAAAGGACACCACTTATGAGACAAACGAACACCCTTTTCCACATTGAATCCAGACATAGTGCTGCTGTATGCAGTAAGAATGCAAGAAATACTGATGTGACATATTCCTGAGAAAATATTGATAATTCTGGCATGAAATAGAAAGTAATATAATCTTAAAAAATTATTCTATGTTAGAAAATGATATTGTTGATATTTAGAATTCACAGGACAATCATGTGGTCTCAATTTACCAAAATCTTAGCCCCTTAACATTCGGATAAATGTCACCAAAAATCTTCCATTCCATTCCAAAAGTCTAAATGGAGGCAAGAGAATGATCAATAGTCAGAAGTGAAAAGGATCTTCTAGGTCGATAAATATAAAAAAAAATTCAACTTAAATTCTCGCTTAAAAGTTCATTTCACAAGAATGAAAAGGTAATATACCAAGTGAATAAAAACATATTTCCGACATTTAGCAACTTAGAGGGCATCTAACAAAGACAAATATAACTCACTTCATGATCTTTTTAAAGGAAAATTGGCATCCACTAGGAAACTAATAAACATTGAATGTACAAATAGTCGACACGCAATCCACCAGAATATATGAACACGTGACCAGACAATATTACATGCCCTATATTCACTATGATGTCCAGTTACCGAACTTTTGGAAACAGTTGTCAGCTTTCATCTTCTGGTTGAAGATACACTTAATAGGGTAAGTTGCTTCTCTGATAGTGCCATTCCACAGAACGACAAGTGTCTTAATCTGTCATCCAAACATAGATGGAAGCAATTGATTCCATCAGGAACAGCAAAATCACACTTAAATAAAGGATGAGCTTCAGATTCAATCTCAGAAGCACAAATGCCAAAAAGGTTGATCATCACAATTTGACGCTTAGAACTTCTTGTGTTGAATATTGATCCAACCTTGGAGTTCACCCTCTAATTGGGCATAAGATTCTCATAGCAAGAAAGAACTGATGATGAATTGAAACACCAGAAAGGGTGTAACCACGAGACATCTCCTAGCTTCTATTTTCCATCAGGGGCAGGCAGCACATATGAAGCTGTTATATCCTCCATTATCCTTGCAATGTTTCTAGCAACCACTATTCTGGGTATCGGATATGAAAAGAATTGAACTAGCATTCTTACGATGGTACTTATAAGTGCAATGATTTAAAAGAAAATTAAAATTAAGAAGACTGACTACCTGGCTAGTTACACAACAGATATAGCACAGTGCTGTCTTTCTTCTATGGCAGTGAAATCATTCCTTGCAAAGATAGTCATTATTAGACAACCATTTAGAGAAACTGAGTCATCTGGATCAATGATTTGAAGAGCTTCCAGATGAGACAAATAGATGATGTAGAATAGAATGCCTCTCAATGTCCTGCACCTCTGACCAATATCATGTCGTAATTCTAAGCTTACATGAGATACTGTTGCATAAATAAGATCCTGCACATCAAAGTTTACTAAACTTACATGGAAACCTGATATCAAGATTAGATTAAGTGGCAGACAATGCAACAATAACCTCTTTAACTGAAACATTGATAATCTAAAAACATTGAGAAGGCAAACCAAGTGCTAACAGAATGCCAAACAAACCAAATGAATCTCTTGTCCAAAATGAAAGTACTACTTGAGATCGTTGTGTACAAAATGCAAATTCAACATATATATTCAAGCACAATAGTTTTCTTTGATAAAACATCTAGCATATCGTTGTTCATATTGCTGAACTGCTATAAATGACAGTTGACACAAATATCAGACCAATGAAACATTCAATACAAAATGCAGATGATATCATTTCAAATATATACGGTGATTCAAACTGTAGCAAGAAAATTAGTTCTGTAGCTCTTTCATAGGAACAACAGCCACTGAATCAAAGTCAATTTCTTGGCCTTTGGGCAACCTATCGAAAACTGCAGCTTGTCCTTGTTTTGACATCAAGAATGCTATCTTCCAGTACCCAAATGCTTGCCAACTTCCAAGTTTTCCTTCTCAGTAATAGTTGCACAAAACCTTCTTGTTTCAACATAATACACTGGTAACTAATTACATTTTTTAAGTTATTGGTTATTGTGATGGTCTGAACACTTCGAATAGCTGGTGTCATTGACATCACCATTTACATTAACCATTACATCCTGGATATCTTAAGTTTCAACTTGTTTTTGTCATGTTGTTCATTTCCTTGTTGCTTTGGCTCCTTCACTTACTGTTGGCTGCCCTACCTTGAACTAGTCTAACATACTTGTGTATTGAGGTGTTCTTGAAGTTCTTGATGCTTTTGCCTTTCCCTAATAGTATTGACAATGTTAAGACAATGACTAGTAAAGTATGAATGGAACATTCTTCAATTAAAAGCGATGCACATGTACAACTAACCTTAATCGACACTCTAGACTTCTTTTGCTTCAAATATCTTGGTCACCGAATTCCACTGAACTCAACTTGCATTTTTAAAAAGATGACAGCAAGAAGTTGATCTTCAAAGATTTGATTCTATTCTTCATTGTGATTTTTTCAATGTTACACCTACCTTGTCATACCTTGTGATAGAATAGAATTTAAGTTCCCAGGCAAAATTCATAGAAATTGTATGTGATGCTCTCATTCAGTCTCATGTGATTTTGTGAGAAGTTTTGGACTAATTAAAGGGTCGACAAATTTAAATGAACAAACTAACAAGAACCTTGACTTAATCATTTTGGATTAATAATCAGTGATAACTTATTGATGAGAGTTGTGACATGCTAGTATCAGACCCAACTTAATCCGACACATGATGAGAGTTTGAAAATAACTACTTGTTGATAGCAAAACTAACATCAGCCTGACATGTTGTCACCTATGTCAGTCAGACTTGGATGTATCTGACACAAGTGTAAATCCTGACAGGCTATTTCTAAAATTTCCGACGTGTGATCAATAGAAATATTGTACCCACTCAGAGTGTCAATATCCAGAGTGTTGATATCTGACATGAACAATGACAGGCAATTAAAGAGTTAAAGTAACAAAGGTTGTCAGCTATGTCTCAGTTAGGGTGGCAAGTTGGACTTCAATTTTTGAAGTGTGTTAAACCATATGTATGAGAGAATCTAATTTTCGAGTTTGTGGGCCAATGAAAGAGATTGATACCTTGAGATGGCGAACCATCAACTATTATTAACTTGGATTTAAGCATTTGGGACAAGTAGTTAGATCTAACAAGTTAACAAATCAATTTTCTCATTCGGTCAACGTGCAAATTGTGACATTACATGTATGATCACAAAGAACCATCAATAAATAGATGAGAAGCATGCCCTTGTGAACTCTAAGTTTTCCTTAGTCCGTCCGAAGAATTATCATTATCTAACCTTCTAGTTACTTTGTCTATTGTTTAAGCAAGTCAGCAATGCTTCTGCACTGATTCAACCATACTTTATATCAGTACTTGAATTATGAATTTTCAACCTATTTTCATGAATATTCAACCACCATAGAAGAAAGTGTTTATAAGAAATTTGAATATTGCAGGCCACTTTAGTATGGAATGCAAGAAAAGATCTATCCTTCAGTTATTCTCACCCATCAAAGATCAATTCAAATCATACATCTCAGCTAATGAAAACTCTACTATTAGAAGTTTCAACATCTAAAGTCCATACCTTACGCAAGTAACTACGAACCGCACTTTTAGATTAACATACTAAATGCAAACCATATAATATTAGTAACTAACCAAATTGTAAGTGTCTGGTCGAAAGAACTAAAAACTTCAAATATATATATATATAAAGCAATGTAAAATTCCTATGATGTTCATAATACTTGATTCATGATACATATAGGTCTTCTATTTCATCTTTGACAACACCAATCTAAGGGTGAAAATAGGCAAGTCCCCTAATCAGGAAAATAAAAAAGGCTACTTAACAGCACAGGGCCTGACTACAACATTGCAACAGCATTAACTTCTTCAGATTTTATCAAAATGTGAAACTCGAGCAAAAACAGGATTCATGATCATATAAAGCATGCTTGGGATAGATATAACAGAAATAAGCATTGCTGGGAGTAATCAACCTTATCTTGTGCTTATTACGCTCCACCATTTTTTGGATGCCTTTTCTTCTGGATGACCATACTTTTGAAGCAATGCCTTTGTCTCTCGCAGGCGCAATTTGTAAGATTTTTTCCAGCTAGAAAACCGTGCCTTTAACTTTTGCAGTTCTTCAACAGGATTCACTTTAGAACTTGCTTGCCCTACCTTCACTTTGGCAATGGACCCAGCATCATTCTCAAATGTCTGCTGATGTTTCTCAAACTCCTTTACAAGGTGAATAACTGCTATACTTCTGTAATCAATTTTCCTTGCTATTTCACCATCTATAGTGTGTTTAGTAGGAGTATCTTCAGGTGTTTGATCACTGAAAGATGTATCTTCTGACTCATAACTGTGGTTAATTGGGTACATATCCAACCGATCAGATTGGCTTGTCATATCATCAGGAACGAGGCTCCTTCGTGCAGTGGCTAAACTTAACTGTAGTGTAAAAAATTCATTAGGCATTTAAAGCAGTATAATTCCTTCGGTTGCTAATGTAAGGATTAACTTAATGATGCCACGAATTATTCACATTGCAAAATTGATCACAAAGAAAACTTTGAACAAAGTTCAAGGGTTCTTTATGTTAAATTTTACATCCATTGGAAAGAAAGAATAAAGTAAACGGAAATTTGTCCTAAGCTTCAAGCATTCACACACTGGAACATGAAATTACAAATTGGAATTTACCATAGTAAATTATGCTCTAATCTTAACTAAATGCTAAAAAGTATTCGAGTATGATCTACCAAGTACATCAAAGAAGTGGAACAAAAACCATGTCTACTCTATCTTATAAATTCACCTGCAAATTACTTAGCTGTTTCTGCCATGTCTGCTCCATTGACTTCATTTTTAGTTCATATTCTGACCATTTTGACTCATATTGTTTAAGTCTTTGCTGCAATATAGCATTTTCCTCTTCCTTTTTTCTCAATGCTGCCTCCGCCATCAGGGCCCTCTTGTGAAGTTCATCGGTATTTGTAAGGTGAACCTGATGAAGCTGAATGGTTACATCCTACTATTTTGGAGCAATGATATCTTTAGCAATTAATTAGAAAAGCGAAAATAAATTTCTACATGATAAAATTTGCTTTGAACAAAGCACATGAAAAATTCTTGCTTCTATCACTCAATACTTCACTGTAGTCATATAATTTCATTTTTAGTTACAGTATTTTTCTAATATTAATTGTAAATGTGATTCGTGCAATACTTTCAGGTCAAAGAGAGTTTTTGTACTAAGAATAAAAATAAAAAAATAGAATGCATGAGGATCTAAAGATGCTAAAATAATACAAGCACATGAACAGATTCAAGTAGGCATTCAAAACACTAAAATCTCCTCCAGTTTTTATCTATGCTAGTAGGTGTAACTCCATGTCACACAGTATTAGGAATTCAGACATACTAGTCCGCAATTTTTATTTGGAAGATGATAATACTATATGATGTAGCAATTGAATCCCAAGAGATATCCATTCGATAACAAGATACTAGCTAATGCTCAGTCAGTTCACAGTTTCAGTAACTTCTATGGTATAAAGCATTAAGCAATACGCTCATTTGTACTATCCAGTATCACTGAATAAATACATAAACTAAAATGAAGGTTATACTGAGGTTATCGAGTAGGCAAACCCATGTCCTGAAACTGACATTTGATCTGAACATAATGACTCCAATCAATTTCTTAAGAATCATACCACAGAAGATTATTATTAAGAAATTTCCAAAATAGTACCTGACAAGAAGCTCAGAGTAGAAAAATTATGTTGAACTACAATAAACAAACCTTCTAAGTACTGCACATATACTGATGTTTGATATACAAAGAGAGCTTATCATCTTAGGCACAAATATTAAGTAGATACCTCAATTGGTCGAGGAAGATTCATTTCTGGAGTTTCCTTTACTAGTACATGATTTTGTTTTGGCATTTCCTGAATATGCCAGCCAGCAAAATTCTTTCTTGCCAACCAACCACGAATAACTGCAGAGACAATTCAAAAGAGTTAAAGCCCAAAAGGAACTGGAAAATGACTAAATTGATGGTTGCAAAATCTAGCTAGCTTACCAGATTGCAAAAGAACAATACTCTTCTGCTGGTAGCCAAATCTCCTCTTAGCAATTCGTCGCCTCACATGCTTTTGGATAAGAATAGCCACACTCCATCTCCTTTCCAAAACATCAAAATTGTGTCTTGCTTTTTGACCACGTATAACTATTTAAGTTAAAATTAGTCAAAATACTAAGGTCTAGGAAGGATCCAAAAAATTGATACTGGTTTCTTAACAGAAGATGACATGTACAAGAAGAATAAAAGAATAATTGTCCAGCTAAATGAAGCATTTCTCCTTTATCAACAGAACAAAATAATAGAGCTAGTTAAAATCAATGACATTTGATGAAAGAAGCCTAGCTTAAGCATGCTAGTAGAAGCATTCTTCCTAATTCAGACTAGATTTTGCCTCCATTAAATATATATTTATAAAAGGCTAGCAAAGATTAAAAGATGCATAGCATGTGATGGTTAGCCCAAGATGCATATAGAAGCATTACATGATTGTATTGTAGTTGCACCCCTCGTCATTTCTCCATAACACCTACGAGCTTGGAAACAACGGAAGTTCTTTTGAACCTTAACAACCCCTCGTAAAACTTGATTTCGAGCTTCTTCCAGTATAGCAATCTGAATACAAAGCAAAGAGTGTTGAAAAACATAAATAACATCTCAAAGTTATATTATATAGGTGTAGGATACATATGATTATTTATATTGCATTATTCCTTTTCATAGTAACTGACAAATGATTTAAACCAAACTTCCATTCAGGAAACCAGAACATGATTACTTGATACCCCATGCACTTTATTGTAAATAACACAATCTTTCTCGCGTCTATTACAAGATTAATGACAGTTGCAGAACTAGCAGGCTAAGAAAGAAATTAGCAACTGCAGCAACATTTATGTATAAGGAATAGCAGTGTTTTACAAATAAAGCAAAATTTTGACAATTCAAAATATATTGACTATATAATATGACATTACAAATTCTTAGAGTCTTATTTTTTTTTCTGGACTCAATCCTACTGATTGGTAACCTACTCATTAGTAGCCGGATATGGTAATTGCTGAATTTTTTGGCTCATCGCTGGCCTTGTTTACAATCAATTTCTCAAACAATTTAACAATAGATCAATTTAATTATATATTTAATCTCTGTCTATGCCACATGATTGTACATATCTCACCAACTAATGAATGTAATTGGTGGACCTTTGAACTTCCCTTTCCTCAAAAGTAGGAATTCAAAATGAATAAATTAAGCTCCAAAAGTGGACCTTGAGGACAAATAAAAGCAGAGAAAAATTTTAATGAAGGGGCATCCATGTGAACGACAAATGTACAAAATAACCAAAGCAGAAACTCCATTGCATTGGAGGGAGAAATGTGAAGGAATAAAGAAAAACAAACTACCTGTCCTGTTCGGAAAAATAACTTTGTGTAGCCCACTCTATACATCTCAGGTGCCACATTGAATTGTTGTAGTATGGCAACTGCTAAACTGAGTGAATCATGAGGCTTTGAATTCCCTACGAGCAGAAACCCATACCTACAGAGCAAATATGTATACATCATAAGAAGTTATCATCCAGCCAAACTATTGCTGCTTTACCCAATTAAAAAAATAAAATCATACCTTTCAGCAAATAGTTGATGCTTTATACGAGTTGGATAGCCTGATCTGGATATCCGGACAACTTCAAGAACACCACACCATCTTAGCTGTTGTAAGACAAAATCATGCTGGTACAAGCCTGCAAGTTGCTTGCTATTTGGCTTGATACATCGTATAAAATGTGGGGTAGTACTTTCTAACCTTTGCATCAACTTGAAAAGTTGTCCCTACAAACATGTTGCAACATATGACGGTATCAGTTTGCTATCAAATTTATATCAAAATTTTAAAGTCCAACCATTAGATTTGACTATGATGAACATATACAATACGAAGATACAGACTCACTTGTTTTGCAAATATGTGAAAATGCAATTTCTATTTATTCTTGAAAATGCCAGTGTTGATAAAAATAATTTTAATGTTAGGCACCAAAATCACAATGCAGCAGTTGTAACTTACAAGTCCTAGCAACATTAGAACATTTAGCTCTCTTGATGGTTATGATTAAAATCATTAATGAGCCGCCATAAACATCACAACAATTCAGAGGTTTGCCAATTATTCTTGTTTCTCAGAAGTATAAAAGTTTAATTCCATAAAGAAAGTTTAAAGGAATAGAAGTGCAGAAAATAGCTTATGTGCACAGATCCACTAAAATAAATGTTGGAAGGAACTATTGTATAAGAAAAGCTTTTGAGTAAGATATTGAAGGAAGGATACATCAACAGGAGATATCCTATGAATTCCAAGTGTCAAAGAGGCCCTAAAAATATGTTCCTAGGGGAGTAACAGAGAAATCTCATTCCACATTAAAGTTCTCATCTTGTTAAAGGCACATGTAAGAGACTCCTAGTAACACAAATACTTAGGAAGGATGGAATAGAATGCGTTACCGCTAGTGGAAAGACCATTTTGTAAAAGAAAATTCAGTCTTGCAAGACATCTTCGTAGAAACTCAAAATTAGTGATAGAAGTGCTCAGCAAGTATAGGATTGCAAACCAACCGAATTGCAAACAAATTAGGGAAGAGAATATCTACATTTGTTTGAAACGCAAAATGAACAAGCTCAAATAATTTGTTTAGCTTGGGTAACCAAACATATTTAAGCTGGGCTCAATGAAACACATTAAATATGTATATTAGCATTGTTTAGATTTGTTTATTACTACCTCCATTGCATCTATACTTGACACAGACAACCAAATATGCACAAGCACTCTCGTACTACGGACAAGCTTGTATTATCTTTGAATTTGCAAAAGAAGTTTATTTTAGAGTTTCAATTATTCTCCCATCCCCCTAGTCATATCAAAACATACTCGAGCCTCTTCTAGACCTGGCCATTGATCCTAACAATTAAAATATTTTCCTTTTAGTTTAATGGAGGCGTGGTGATCATACAAAACTTTAGAAGCTCCACTCCCTTTCAAGCACCCATTCTTTATCTAATTAATTATAGCTTCATGAAAATTAGTAGTATATATATAAATATGTAAGTTTATTTACATATTTAATTTACATTCTTTTATTATTTCTAAAACACATACTAAACTTTTATATAAAATGTATTAATTGGGAACAAAATAATCTACATAATCTTTTCTTTTATCAAGTTAATTACTACCAGTGTAGTTTTAACTTTTAAGACATAATGTAACTGCATGATTATAAAATGAGATTCTCTCTAGTTAAGCTCAGTAAAAGCTTGCTCGATCTCCTTAAGAGTTCAGTAAGCTGTCTAGAAAAAGAGCTTGATAGAATAGTATCGAGCATAAATGTTGATTACTTAATATGGTTGTCACTACCTTAAATTTCGCCACAACACTTAGCTTCCGTAGATCAACACTACCTAGTTGTCGAAACGGGCTTTGCTCCTTCTCAGACTGCAGTGTGTTGTAGGAAAATGACTTGGGAAGCAGGTGAGCACAGGAAACAAGAAGCTGAACTAAATCTGTGTGCAATGTATCTCTGTTCTTCTCCAAGAAGCCATTTGAATCATATGAAACCTGTTGCCATTTCAATTGTCAGATGGAGGAATTTGGAAAGCAAATAAGTAATTTACTGTTTAAGTGAAAAAATGATGCTATATAAATAAACAGCAAGAAGTGTGTTAAGGAAATGAGATTTTCTGTAATCAAACTGTGTGCTGATCAGGCAACAAAAACAAAATCAAGCTGAAAAGTTCTTTTAATCCACCCATACAATTAAGAGGTCCACAAAAAAGAAAAATCCCTTTGTTAAAACCCAGCAACAAACAGAAATCAGATACCAGAAAAGCAATAAAACAGTGAAGTTTCTGACCTCTCCAGCGTAATGGGAAATTCTAAAAACACCTCCTCTTTCCCCCTTAAAGCAGTTGTTACCAGTCAAGTGTTGCATGAGCTTGTTAGCAAAAGTTAGATCTGATGCTTTAGGAAAAGTAGACTCTTCATCCAAAAGCGATATTAGCCCTAAAGGTTTCTGCAATGATCAGGTAAACAACAGTAATACTCTGGCCTGTTATTATGCTGATCATGAATTCAAAAGTTCATATGATAAATTTGAGAAGATAAGAAACCGAAAAAAAAAAATCAAATAAACATGAAATTAGCTTAGAAAGGATGGTAAGTTGCAGAATCTACTGGGAAAAGACATTCTGTTACTCAGAGTACAATCAACAAATCAAGGAAATAGGAACTTTAACATTGTGAGTTATGATTAATGCCAAGTCATGAATGAGCCTTCTAAGAGGCCAAAATGTTCCCATAGCTAAAAACTGACATTGATTTAACAGTTACTAGCTCTAATAGTAAGCAAGCTAGATCCATACTCAAAGTTCAACGGTTCAAATTCGTATAATGAAATTGTTGTAAAGGATTTAACTGTGTCGTTCTTGCCCCGAAAGGAGTAGTTGAACATCCAATGTAGTGTGGGTACACACCTCATGATCAAGACCAAAAAAACTTGTCATTGACAGGAATCCTGCCATGAGGTTGCTTCGTAAGCATGATATTTCTCTTCTGCTTTGAGCCCAAAAGTTTGTTAAATTCACCCAAAATCTTGGCACTGCCAATTACAGTAAAGTAACACATATTAGAGCCATGAGTTGTCAGCCAACTAAGCAAACTTGCACCAGTTTTTTTGGGTGAATTTAACAAACTTGCACCATTTTTTTTTTGTGAATTAAACAAACTTGCACCAGTTAAGTGAAGAATATGAACCAATCCACGTGTAGCACATTTAAGATTTAGTCGGTAAGCTTTATCAGGAAAAAAAGGTAAACAAAGTAAGAGAGTTTTATTTTGCTATCTTTGTGTTAAAGTTAGTGTGATAGAATGCTAAAAGATTGGAGAGAAAATCGTAGTAACCATACCAGGAGATGTCCAGCACTCCAATTCAGAACTCCTAAGCTAACTAATCTAAGAAACTGTGTACTACACTTCTGGTAAATAGATGGGAGGATGAGCTCCTGTTTTCATAGGCATACCTAAGGAAGCCTGGCCCTAAAGAATTGGCCAAAATGGCAAATACCACAAACAAAACAATGAATCCACATTCCAAGAGTGTAATATCAGGTGAGTTGGCTAACATAAAACCTCTCTAAATATGGAAATATACATGGGCTGACTATCCAAGACACAGAAACAAGATTTTGTAAACATCTTGTGGCCCATAACCAAATCTATTCCTTTCCCTTCAAGACCATCCAAAAAGGGTATGGAACTCATTCACCAAAGCAAAAAAAGTTTGGAAGCGCAAACAAATGTGTAATGATAATACTTGAACATTAAATACTGGTGCACCCAGGATTCTAGCACGTGAATTTTAATTTCTTTATTAAGATTAAGTGATAGACTTGCCACATGAGTCATGAGAATAAGGAGCATAACCATACTCCACCATAAATCCAATTTTCAACACATCCAAAAATTAATATAGAATATTATTTAGGAATAAGAAAATTTAGATTATATTTATATATTTCAGTCACCCAATTAAGTTAACATGATATTGCTCTAATGAGACTTCTAAAGGTATCA
The DNA here is from genome assembly GCA_038050645.1 of Hedychium gardnerianum. NCBI lineage: Eukaryota > Viridiplantae > Streptophyta > Magnoliopsida > Zingiberales > Zingiberaceae > Hedychium > Hedychium gardnerianum. Next base: position 9,374 of record JBBUKS010000087.1, on the reverse strand, counting down.
GCAGTTAAAAAAGACCAGCCGAACCTTTTCAAAGAGGTTGAGACAATCAGTATTATCCACAAATTCAACTTTGTCCCAGTCAATTCCATCTTGGGCATATTCCTATAAAATTAGATATGCACAATAATAAGATAAACCAGATATAACACAAATAAAAAAGAAAATAAATAATGTGCACTGCAATAAAGTTCAATAAGAAAAGAAACCCCATAAAACAAAAGGCCCTTCACATGTTGGATTCAACTTTGATTAATGTGAGATGCAAGGATTCGAGAGACAAATTCCTTGGCATGTTTCCAAGGGTGCATGGTTCATCACACCTACTAATGGGATGGAACTACATTGATTTGAACTACATACCTATTGAGTGGGTATGTGACTTTTAGGATTTTATGTGATTGAATGTCAACCTGGTCAGGTTTTCTGCCTGCCCTATCAGGTATTCTATCAACTCAGCTTGATGCTCTTCCAATTTGATTTAGTGTTTGACCAGCAACTTCTCGGTGATATCCGACCCCTCCCACCCCATTTTTGAATGTAATTTGACATATATGTAATCATTTTTGCCTCCACATACTTGAGCAAATTTTTATGCATGTAGTGCATTCCTTGGTTTCTAAAAGAAAATTAAATCTATCAGCATGTGAGATGTATGTTGTAGTCAGTCACATAATATTATCTCTTTGTGCTACTATGGTATATGATATCTTATCGAACAACTTATAATTTATTTCATTTGTTGATTTTGCTTGCATATCATTCTTCTACTTTCTCTTCTTCAAATTTTTGTGTCTCACTTCTTCTAGCATTGTAGAACAAAGGTGTTTGATTCCTAACTAACAACAAATTCATAATATCTGGATATAAAAGTAAAATGCTATATGCATGCACAAAAAATGTCCCATGTCAGAGCATCTTCTACAACTTTTTAAATTCTTTAACATTGATGATAATTTCAGAATTCTCATCATTGTTATCATCAAAACGTATTTATCTCAGCTACTTGAGATCGGATACATGATGCCTTTCATATTGCATGCATGCTCTAATTTAAATGTAATAGATCTAAGTGATATCATTGTAACAAAGCCATCTAATGTCAATATTTCATAATGCATCCATTATCTAATCCAAGGTTGTGTTTCCTACGAAGGAAGAAAATGTGAAAAAATGAAAATAAAGTGGCGGAAAGATTTCCCAAACAATCCTCATCCTAAATTTCCTTGGGAAGGAATGGGTTGAGGGAGGAACAGACTATGGAGATCTTCCCCCAATAGGGGATTTTAACCAAAATTGTTTTGCCAAATTTGTGCAGAAGTATTGTTCACATGCAATGTCTACTTTGTATTTATGTTTTTATGCTTTCAATAAACAATTTCTAAAATTTAAGTTCCACCCTCTCTTTCCTTCCCTCCAAGGAAATGGTAGAAAAAGAAACTCACTTCTTTCCTTCCTCCAAGGAAATGCAAACAAGGGAAATATTTCCCTTCTTTCCTATGATTTTTTCCCTCCCTACTTTCCTTCCATGACTGTTTTCACCTCATGGTGATTCCTGCATCATGTCTCTCTTTCCTTCAAACTCCTCATTTCAGGAGACTTAATTTTCATAATTGGATATTGAGTTTTTGCACAAAAAGTGTGATGCCAAAAAATAATAATTGGAAAACCATCATAAACTTTAGACAAAATTATAACTGATAACAGGAATTGAAACCAACCTTATCAAATCATATCTACTCAATCCCTTCAAAGAAAAATGAAGATGTGAATGAAGTCATTACCACTACTTTATAGCAAACAACTTCTATTGATATAGCAAAACAATAAAAAAAAATAATAAAAAAAATTCAGTGGTAATACTAATGAGATTCAAGCAGTCAAGGATAATCAAGATGATTATGTCTTTGCATGATGCCTTTACTGAAGCAGTAAAGGCATCATGATGTCTTTGCATGATGCCTTTACGATGATGCCTTTACATGTATATATCTAAGGGAGAGAGAAAAAATCAAGAAGGTAGGGTCTTGCCTCCTGTTCAAGTTTAAATAGGTGACGGTTGAAGTGTTGCTGTAGCTTCTCATTACAATAATTTATGCAAAACTGTTCAAAACCATTTTTCTACAAGAGTAGAATGTCAGTCTAATAAACAAGAAACATTCTATAAAGCAATTTTTAATTGAAAGCACTGGTAGAACCATACATGAAAAGATTCAAATCCAAAAATATCCAAAATGCTAATGGATTGTCCAGTGTAGCATTTTCCTACTTCAAGTGATTTGTTAATTTGTTCGACAAGCCAGTCAAATAAGCTAGAATACATTATTTTTGCCAATGCATCCCGGGTGTCAATTGCCTGCAACAGGAGAGACATAATTTAGCCAAAAGGGCTGTACAATATCATCTTAGTGGAGCAACATTGAACAGATAATTTCAATTGTACCTGCTGTAATGTAAGATTTTGGATAATATTATCATTGCCGGCTTGGATTTTACGAGTTGATAAAGCTAGCATCAAATCAGGTATTTCACAATCCATCAACTTTGCTGCATTAGCTACTCCTGCAAGGGCACAGGAGTGAATGAGCATCTTTTCTTTGCAGCATGGAGAACAGGCAATCTCATCGGAGGAAGGAAGAACAATGGAGGCTGATAGGCTGATAGGCTCTAATACCAAGTTGAGAAACTTGATATCATATTCTATACAAATAGGATTACAAATCATTTATTTATAGATCTAAAGATGACTATTCCCATACAAAATTAGGCATATGATCAGGCATGGCTTGAATTCATTTATATCTGATAACTTTATCTAAAACTGCCAATAATGATTCTATGATCCCCAATTGATCCTAAATACTAATGTTGATCTAGGAGAATGCCAAGAAATTGTTCTAAATCAGCATAGAACTACCATCTCCCCTCGCTGAGAAAGAAACCCTAGAGCTTAGACCGCACTAGTCATTAGATCAGCAATTAATATCAATTCATTACCAATACAAGTCCCTAATATGACCAGCACACAGAAGATCGGAGTCAGATGATGCACTTCAAGTATGATAGGCCAATGAATGCATAGTTGAGCTCCCAGGCAACGACCATGAGTTCTCCAGGGTTGCATGGGATTGCAAAGCCATTCCTATATATCAAAGTCATGCACAAAGTTCCAATAGTTAGAACCAACAACAAATTATTGTACAGCTAAAGTTCTAATAGTTAAGTCCTGCTATGTAGCCCAATGCCTAACTTGCATCCAGCTAAGTTACTAATACTTTGGTTGAATTGTAACTTCTCAAACAAAGGTGCAGTACTAGAGTTGTTGTCTACATCATCATTGTCATATTTGTCCCAACTATTTAAGGTGGGCTATATGAATATCGTTGATCCATTCAGCTCCATTTAGAACTACATCACTAGTACCATTCAAATTAATTTAATCACTATTTTATTACCCAACTAAAGTTTCTCTTAGTCTAAAATCTCTTATACCTTCCCCTCTAATCGATACAACTCATGTAACTAAAGGATCTACTAGTTGCCTTTGAACATGTCCACACCATCTACTTTCTGTAATTTTATCATTTCTTAGAACTATTCAGGTTTGAAGTTAAGTTACAGGCAGGGATTCTGATTCCCAATTAGAACAAAAGCATGAAACTATTTGGTGTCATGCTGGCTTGCAAATACTGGTGTTCGTCAGCAACAAAGAACCCTGTGCATTGCTGAACCCTAACAGCATCAAAAAGGGAACCAGGTGAAGGAAGAGAAACCTATTTGAAAGTTCACAGTTAAATCACCATAAAAAAACTGTTGGAAGTCTCCACCAAAGATCTCAGCCTCCTGGCAATGTGTCTCAGCTGGGTCATCATCTTGGTGCAGAAGGGGAAATAGACATCACATCCAATATGGATTGGGTGGTATGAGATTTAAAACCATGATTTCTGTAGTAGTATATTTTATTGTAGCTATTCTAGTAACCATGCATATGCATCTTACATTCTATGAGCAAGCATGCGTGAGGAAACACCAAGCAGTTTATAACAAGAAAAAGGATGGTAAGTTGGAATAGCCATGTATAAATAGTGTACCTTCACCAAGGACCACTTCAACATGGCTTTCATTATCTACCTCTGAGAAGCAAATATTACCGAGCCATAATACTGCAGCAAGTGTAGAGAAGAGATCCTTTTGATTTTGCTTAGATATTTGAATGACATCTAAGGCTTCCTGAAGAAAATTAATCAGAAACATGATTATCATGCTGAAAATAATTAAAGAATTTCATCAAAAAAAATCCAAGGATCATAACATGCTTTTGAGTGATCAGTTAAAATTTACCATTAATTTGTGAAATCTCTGAGCATCATCAACATAGTCTATGGTCAAGCAGTTACTTTGCTTCAAATATTCATATTCATCAGCAGTTCTTAGATTCAACTCCTCTGCATATTACAAGTGAATTTCAAGAGATGTGTGGTATAGTATAATATTATTTAAAGCGAGAAAATTATCATGTATCTGGGAAGTAAGCTCATAATATGAAAATTGACTAAATGAAATACCTTTGAGACTCGGAGCAGCTCCAGCACAAAGTTGATAGAAAACATGATATGATCTTTCACCTATTGGTCTCTGAACTACCCTTGACTAGAGGAAAAAAAAGTTATAAGCCATTAAGTACTAATTTGCTACAATGTATTTGAGAATTTCCTTATACTGCAAAACAAGTACCTTTTCAAGTAAAACTTCCATGTGCAAATTGTTTGAGAATAAGAGATGTGAAAATGTCAGTTGCAAGGGGAAAATCTACTATAAGAAGCAGTAAAAAGGTAACAATAACATTTCTTACAAGTTTGAATTTTAGCACCACAAATTTTTCCAGCAGTACTGAAATTTATTTCAGTAAGTTTCCCCTGCAACATAAAACAGTGTATATACAAACAATTGTCAAGACGATAGATACACATTGCCAAGGCTAGCAGGATAGGAGAGAAAACATATTGATCATGCAAATACAATAAACTGCTCTAGCCATTGGCCAACTCACAAATCTGCTCGAGTTATCATTTCTTGAAGTTTTTGCATTTCCAAATGCTTCCAGTATCGAGTTACTCTGCAAAACCTCATCCTCTATGCCACAACCACCCCCGAGATCTGCAAGATACCGCATTGCAAATTTTGCAGTCTCAGTTTTACCGGCACCACTTTCACCACTGCAATTCAAGATGCAACATAACCACTCAAGAAGTGCTAATAATGATTGACACAAATTATCAAGCTGGAAATTTGTAGATGGATCAAAAGCTTCACATAGTTTCTATGGAGAATGAAATCACCTTATTATAATAGATTGATTTACACCATCTGCAGAATTCACAATTAGGATTCATCAATTGCTCCAGAAATTCAATACAACACAAACATATTTACCTAATGAGAGATCAAAATTGTCAACAAGATGCAGACCTACCTCTCCTCATTTCATTAAAAGCAGAATCTGCTATTGCAAAGACATGTGGGCTTTCTGTGATCTTCTGCTTGTATGCTGTAATATAATCTTTTCCATAAAAGGGTACCTCTTTAAATGGATTGATTGCAACCAAAACAGGTCCTGCTTTAGTCTGAATAGAGGGGGAAATTTCAAATAACTAGTGAAGGTGAAAAAAGTGGGGGGGAAAGTTATGACTAAGTTTCATATATTGAAAAGCATGCTTACATAAACACTATCACAAGAGTAGCGGTATCTAAGATTGTGGAGAACTGATGGTTCATTCAAATAGCTAAGTTGTATGAGATCATCAACACCATCAAGGATATGAGGGTTGGCGGGTAAGAGATCTTCACCAGTAACCAAAAGAACCTGATTATGGACCAGTAGTTAATTACCAGATATTGCCTGTAATTATATAGAAGAGAAGTACAGATTTAGGTTTTTACATTTCCATCAGATAACAAGATTTTCACATTGTCCCCTAAAACTGTTTGAATGTGACCTAGCTCCCACTTCGCTTCCTGAGTCCAGCACCAAACCTGCATATTCTGAAAGGTGGAAAGGGAAAAATCTTATGTAATATGTTTGAAAACTATTTAAAAGAATAAAGAATACCAATATTGAACACAGTGGAGTAAGAATTAAGAACCATCAAACATTTATCGCGTAAAATCTTATGTAATATGTTTGAAAACTATTTAAAAGAATAAAGAATACGGATATTGAACACAGTGGAGTAAGAATTAAGAACCATCAAACATTTATCGCTAAAAATGAACCAGAACTGTTATCATTACCATGTTTCTACAACCAACAGGTACTCTTAGAAACAAGTAAACGAAAGTGTCTGGTGATGATATTTTGAGAAACATTAAATTACCTTCTTCATGGCACATTCAATAGTGTCACTCTTTCCCAACTTCTTGTTCAGTGGGATGGATGATGGCAGTGTTACAGAACAAGGCCTTGAATCATTCAACTCCACCTTTTTTCCGTAGTTCTCTAGCTTCGTCATCATGACATAGGGAGACTCTTCTGGACGCTCAAGCTTCCGCACTTTCTTACTATCAAATATACCACTCCTAAACAACACCTCTTTATGACCCCCTCGCATTTTCTCTCCATTCTCATGATCCCGTTTGACGTGACCCCTTAAAAATTCCTCCGATGCACTTTGTCCAACTTTAAGATTGACAGCCACCGATCTTTTTGAAGTAGGAAGGCGCCCTCTCGAGGTGGGACGGACAGGCAAAGCAGGTGGAAGATCTTTTGGCTGCTCCTCCTTCATCCTGATGGAATCCAGCATCACCTCAAGGGAACTTCGAACGATCGAAGGAGATGTAGCCGCCGCTGACAACATGATTTGTTGCGCCAAAAAATGAACAGCTACTACCTAAAAACCAACTTTCTCCAGTTATTTCAGTCTTTCCATGACTTCCCGCAGTACGAACCTGACATCGATCCCGGCCAAAACTCCTAACGATGGAAACTAGTTTCAGCCATACAATGTCCGAGAAAAAGCTGCAAAAACAAAACCCTGGATGCCGAAGCAGGGAGGCGGAGGTCGTTGTCTGACTCCAAATTCCAGAGTGCCTCAGAGGAAGAGACGACGGGGGACAAGCAGCGCTCGCTTCGAAAGAGAAAGCAACTAGGGTTCGCTTCGCCGGGAACTCGATTCAAAATTTCGCACAGGAAATCCGGATCCGTTCGTTTCCCTTCGCTTTTCGCTAATAAAATAGTAGTAAACAACGAGGGCCAACTCGAGAGACTAATAAGTCCTCCAACATTGAAACAATTACGACTGCACATCTTTCGGAGAGAAGTGAAGATGGTAGATGAACCCTGGGGCATATTTGTCAGTTCACATTGAAGGGAACGGAATTGTCTTCGCGTTCGGCATGTTACGGTTATACGCGAAGGGTTGAGGATGGAGCACAACGGTCATTTGACCCAAAAATTCCTATTATATTAAATTCATTTAAATACTCATTTTAAATAATCAATAAATATTCAAATTTATGAATTTAAATAGATACAATTACGAGTGCTTATAATTCTAAATAAATCTCGATTTAATCTAAATCTGATTAGTAGAGATAATTGGATCTTAATTCTGTATTTTTGGCCAAATCATTACATTACAGCAGTTTTAAAACGGTTTTACAAAGTTGTTCTAATCAATTTCCATCAACTACCTTACCTTATAACTGCTTTATTACAACTAGTATAACTTTCACCTAATTGAAATAGTTTTTAATTAATATTTAAGTAATTTGACAAATGTTAAAAATTAAAAAACATTAAAAAATAGTTTAGCAACAATACAACAACAAAAATCTTTTAAATATGAATAGTTAATTTGTTTTAATGAATAAAAATTAATTATTATAATTTTTATAAGAGATAGATGATCTTTTGATTCACTTTAAATTCTGGTTCTTTAATTATTTCTTTGAATATTTTAGGGGACTTTTGGTTTGGGTGCAGAAATAGAAATAGAAATTGATTTGATAATAGACTGGAATGAAAATGGGTTTAGTCATTCCAATGCTACTGTTTGATTTGTAAGTTAGGATTAGATATGATTGTCAATACTCTTGTTTGGTTTGTCAGAGGTTTGGGAATACAAATATAACAAATATCATATTTATCTTTAAAATAAATCATAATATTCTTATAAGATTTCTATACATTTTGATAAGATAACTTTTACATCTCAAGAAAATATAAAAGAATTACTACATCACAATAAAATTTGATAAGATAGTTTTTACAAAATATTTGTGCTACTATCATAAAATATCTTCTTAAAACTCTACTATTCTCACAAAATACATCATAATATCTAGATATTATAAACCCAAAAAATATTCAGATATTATTAATCCAAGATAGTTTTTACAAAATCTAGCAAGGCCATCACAAAAACCAACATTATTATCACAAAATTCAGCATAACAATCATCCCTAAAGTAATTTCCACAAATTCCAACACCATTATCTACATATTTGGGGAGGGGACGAGTAGACTAATCACGTAATTCCTTTGCAGCTCTGAAAGAAGATTGAACAACACATCAATCTTGTTCTTATATACAGTGAATATATTAGCTGCTTTGAATACATCACCACTAGGAAGGCTAAGGTTCATTAGCTCAGCAATCACACCTCTCATTTTTTCTAAAGTTATTTCCCCCCGCAAATTCTCTTCTACCATGACATTTGCAATGGTTGCAAAATTTGCATTAAAATCATCCATAAAAGTGTGAAATCCACTGTTCATGTCATGTAGTTGTGTCCCAATATCCAAGTGTGTTGCTGTTGGTTTTTTTTTCTTTGCAACTTTATCTCCCGTTGTTAATGGTTGTTTTTGTTTTGTAGTTAACTTTGTCACATTAGTGTTATGTGAAGCAGTTGGGGTTGATTTTGATTCAAAATACACATTATTGTCTTCTTCGTACTCATTTGAAGAATGGTAGAATGCGCTTAGATTTTCACCTTCACTTTCATCATTTTGATCAACTTTCAAATTGCGAACAACATCTACATACCCTTGAACAACATCACCAGTAGCTCTATCCCTTCCATAGACTAATTCAAGTTGATTAAAATATGGAAATTTGAAATCTCACGTTCCTTTTGCCTCTTTGTGAGTCTGTAAAATAGAAAATATACATGATTGAAAAAGCTTAAATATGAAATGAAAGATTTGATAGAGTAAAAAATTTTGAACACGATATATAAAATTACCTGACAATAGCTAGGGGTGTAAATGGGCTAAGCCGCTCACGAGCTATTCGGGTCTAGGTTCGAAAAAAAGTTCGTTCGATTAAGTTAACGAGCCGAGCTCGAGCCTGATTTCGAGCTCGAAAACATTATCGAG
>JBBUKS010000086.1:78894-104272 GCA_038050645.1 Hedychium gardnerianum | reverse complement strand
AAACCATGAGGGTCTAGGCCCAAAGTGGACAATATCATACCATTGTGGAGATATCTAAATTCCTTCGGTCCTAACAACATCCACCTCAAGGATTGAGGGGAAGAGCTCATTATCATCGAAACAAGAAGAAGTTTCGACATCCGGAACCAATGAAGAAGAATCATGTTTCACCTCTACAAGTCAAGGGATCACAAATAATGAAGGTATAACAAACTCAATTCATAAAGAGAAAAATCATATCAAATGGTTTGAATGTGGGGAGAAAGGACATTATAAGAATAAGTGTCTAAAATTGGTCAAGAAGAAGGTTCAAATGATATCCAAGGCAAAAGAAGAATCTAAAGAGGCAAAAACCTTGATACGAAAGGGCAAAGAGCATATTATGTGCTTCACATGCAACCAAAATTGATATTATTGAAATGAATATCCAAAGGAGAGGCTTCAAGGAAAAGACAAGGGAAGAAGTTCAAATCAAGGGGGAGCTTCTAAAAGCAAAACTAAGGTATCATTAGTTAATGGTATTTCTCTGTATCATGATAACAAACATGTTAAAAATAAGTTGTATGCTTTTAGTGCTTACTATCATGAAAATAGAAAGTATGATAATTCTAAGGATAATTATAAATCATATCATGTTAGAACAACCTTACCTAAAAATATGAAGGTAGAAAATAATTTAAGCAAAAACTAGAAGAAAATTAGACATATGCCTAGAAAGAAAAATGTCTAATGCAATCATAAAAAATCAAAACTTGAGGAGTTGAGGATTGAAAATCAAGTTTTGAGGTCAATGCTTGAAAATTAAAAAATGCCCTAAAGAAAATGACAAATAATATTAAAGGGTCCAAGAAACAAAATATAGATTTAGGAAGACAATAGTCATCTAAGGACAAGAAAGGTTTGGGATATAAACCTAAGTCCAAGGAAAGTATGACATCATACCATAGAGTTCCATATAACTATGGAACTAACTCTAGGTTTAGGAGTCAAGTCAAGGCTAGGGAGGTTATCTCTAGTGTTGACCTTGAGAAGACTAACATGACTAATGCTTCTAAGGAGTCTAGGAAAGTCATTAGGAAGATATCTAGGAAAGTTTTCCCTAGTGAGTACATAGTATACCCAAGGAGCTCAAATAGATATTGAGTTCCTAAGAGTGTGATCTCTTCACACTAGATGGGTATGGGGTGTATCAACCATAATTGGAAGGGTAGTTAACCCAATTATGATGAAGTTGATATTTTAGAGCATTTCTAAGGTATTATGATATTTTGAAATGAGAAGTTAATTTTTTACTCTTGGAGAAAGTTATAGTGTGCAAATATAAATTGAGTTCTTAAGTTGATTAAAAATTGGCACCATAGGATAGAAGTTAAGAGTGTGCCAAATTTAGGATTTTTGCACATTCAAGGGAGATTGGGTTGCATATGTCAAATCAAGTATTTGACATAATGATTAAATGATAACACTTAGATGAAAATTTTAAGTATCTATTTTGTGTTACACTTACTATACTTGCATGCCTTATCATATGTCATGACATCATATTATACATTCATATTGTCATAAAAAATGCTACATGTCATGTCATACATGCATCATTCAAGTTATAATAGGTTTTTCTTTTGAAAAATATACATTTGATATATGTCATACTCATTTTTTATACATTATTTTAATTCCTTAAAATTAAGAAAAATAATATTAGTTGACATTCTAGGTAGGATGATCAAGTTTAGAATGTCTAGTTAGAGATACATGATCTCTTAGCTTAGGAAAAATCAATTTATGCATCTCACAAAAATTATAGAGTTAACTTATATGTGTATTGAAACACATTAGATACAAGTGAGATATTATGATGATGAACTAAGTTCAAGATGCAATAGATGTATCAAAATGAGCTTTGGTTTCATCTAAATACATAGATTTTATGAAGATCGATTATGAAGAAAGCTAATGTGTAAGTCATGTGCATTTAATCCATAGATCATGGTTGAAATTTTATTTTGAAAATAATTTCAAAAATGTTTTCAAAACCTTGGTGAAATATATTTGTTGATAGAAATCACCATTGATTAGTTAGATACAAAGTTAAAGTGAAATATTGAAGTTTTCAATGATTTTCAATTTTACGTCATTCTTTGAAGAAAAAAAGTATTTTCATAGAAAACTATTTTTTCATGATATTATGTGACATAAGTAATGTCTATATGAAATTTCGTGATTTTTTAAAAATCGTAGAATTACTTATGCATTTCTGAAATTCAGTTTGAAAATTGAAATGTAGTTTTTCAGAGTAGCAGTCGACTGATCTAGAGAATCAATCGACTGATATCTGTGTTTTTCACTAAAATAGGTATGTTTAAGTCATTTAAGCTCACTCCTAAGTATTTTAATTATCTCTAACCCTCTGATATGTTTGGATAAATATTCAAAGGTGATTTTCTTGATGAAAATGAGAAAGGAAAGTTAAAAGGAGAAGAATGAGTACTTGAGGGGAAGGTTTTGATTCAAGGTTAAATCTTTAACCTCATAACTTGGATTTTAAAACTTTCTAAAGGTTTAGTAACTTCAAATTATTATTGGTGCAATAATTGAACTTGTAGCATATTTTGAGGGGAGATCCTTCTTAAAGACATGATTTTGATATGAAAGGAGGAGAATGCAAGAATTTGAGAGGATGAGTGAACAAATACGAGATTGTATGATCAGGGTTGAATATTAAAGATACTGGAAGGTAGAGAACCTTCATTGTTATGTTAGAAGTTAGGAATGAAAGAAGAGAATGAATTTTCAGAAAAGGTTTTTGATTTGTGCTAAAGGGAGAGAATAAAGGGTTCAAGTTAAGAAACATTCATTCATGTCTTACCACGAGAAGTAGGATGTTAGGCTAATGAATTAACCTAACTTAAACATATTGTCAAACATCAAAAAAGAAAAAATTATTGATGCAATCTGATCAACTACGAGAAGCGATCGAAGTTATTCACCCCTCTCTTCTAGCTCATATGTGTCCTAATACAAAGCAACCCCCTTCTAACTCATACATGTCCTAACACAAAGGAGATAAGAACTTAGCGACACATTTAGAGTGGATGCATAAGATCTCATAAAAGACAAGGAAAAAATAGCTATAGTTGGCGAGTCCATAAAACCAAAGAGACAAGTATCATTTCTGAAATGTCCTTGATAGCATCTCTTTGGATTAGCACCGAACCGGTTAAAAAAGAGATGGATCATTTTAAAGGAGGTTAAACTAGAGAAGTTAACATGTAGTAAGCAGTATCTAATTATAAGCGTAAAACAATCACCAGTAGGAAGGCCTCAATGAAACTCCAGCGGCTGCGTACGATCAGAGCGTTGGTTGACAAGGAAGGTAGAGGGACAGGGTCGGGCGGATGCGGCACTTGCCACGACAAGATCGAAGATCAATTTTTTCATCTACACAAATCAAATCGTTATGAAGAAAAATAGATACAATGTCACATCGTTCTATCCTACGTAAGACACAACTTCAACGACGGAGACGTCCAAATTCAACCTTGTGGATCAGACGAAATTTATATAAACACTCACAGGCAAATCGATCAAGGATTAGAAAAGTAAAATGAAGATGTCACTTTTGAAGAAAATGCTTAAATTTAAGCCGGGAAAAGAAGAAAAAAATCAGAAGGACTACAGCTCACTGCAATTGCCTCAATAGCAATTGCATTGACATTGTCCTACAGCACACCATAGATATTGCTCTCAAAGATCATTAGCAGGACGATAATAATATCCATTCTGTCCTCTCAATAAATAGTCCTCAATCTGGTAATGATATCCATTGGCCCATGATTCCGTGTCAACCCATCAAATTGGGTGTACCGATTAGGATATGATGAAAATTCCAACTGCTGAAGAGGTTCATCACTCAGCGCCTGAAGGGGATTACCAGAAGCACCATAGGACCTGAGAAAACCCTCTTCATAGTACTGTTCAAAATGATCAAATTGGCATGAGGTAGTCAAGTTGCCTGGTAAAGAATACTGTCGGTTGAAGGTGAGATGGGGACCTCTAGATGTCCATCCAACATCGTGTTCATCATCCAGCAAGTCATTGATGATATCAAGGTGTGGAAACTCCTCTGCTATGATCGCTTGTAACTGTGAGGGTGTAGTTGCAGAGGCAAACCCAGCTTGTTCTTTTTCAGATTTGCCACAAATGCTTAGCTTCTCCATGTTATCGGCAAAAACCGATCCGAACCTCCGGGTGCTACTCTGATTATTACTGCAGGTTTCATGGTGAAGTGCTTCTGGGTTAAGGCAACCAAAGGTCAATCCTGGTTGAATTGATGTTTGGTCTTTCCTTAAAGGGGTTTGAGGAGGAAGCTTTGATGAAGCTGCTGGATGCACTGAAGGAGCCTGAAAATGCCGAACACTTTGCACTGAGGCAGCAGTATCATAGATGAAACCAGCCATCCTTGCACTTGTGGTTTTACCAATTATCACATTCCTATATGATTGGGGAAGAAAACTTGCAGCAGACGGAGATGAATAAGTTCCCAACCGGCCAGCAGCGCTGACAGAGCGAGAAAGTAGAGGTACTGCTTGGACAATGGGAGAAATAGCAGCAGTCAACCTTAGTGCTGGGGTTAGAGGGGCACTGGACGGCCTTGACATTGCATTGGCTTGCTCAGAACTGCTATGCTTCTGGGTTTCAGACAGGGAAGTTGGTTGAGATCTTGATGGATGAGCAAGGCCCTGGACTGCACAATCGGAATGTGACTCTTTACGGCACCTTGGCTCCACTTTACTGGTGGAAGTGATGAGGACAGTGTTGGCAACTATTAATGGCAATGTATGCTTTGGCAGTGGAGTAATGATATTTTCCTTTACACCTCGATTCAAGGAAGAGGACTGTCTCTGCGCATCAAACTGATCATCAGCAGTTTGATTGTTTTGCAGAGAAAGCACTTCCTCCTGAGATGGTAAGATAACACCAGATTAAGTTGCTGTCAAAAAGTAAATAAAATATTAAATAAACAAACAAATATCTTTCTTTTTTTAAAAAAAAAGGCCATGCAAATGTACAAACTAAACAAACTGCCTTTGAGGGAAAATGTCATCAGAAAGAACTAAAAAGCTCCAAAAAACTTGAAGATATCAAAGATACTTATAAGAGCAATGAAACAAAATAGCACATCCATGGTAACTTGAACAAACAATAACAAAAAAAGAGTAAATAATTAGTTGATAAGTGCAAGTTAAGTTGGAATTGCATCAAACTTGCAGCATGGAAAACAAAAATCGATCATTATTAACACGTCACACATAAAACCTCCAAATGCATAAATCGCACACATGCATATAGAGAAAAAAACAAGAATGAGAAACGTACTCTAGCAAAGCACTGCTTAAACCTGTTCACAAAGCAACATGTCATCATGTTGAAAATATGCAAAGTCTGAATCGACAATATACAACCTCAAAACAAGTTGGCTGTATTCGGTAAAAAAACAAACAAACCCACCTTTTCTCCTTGAATCTTTTGATGTTGCAACTCATTCTTAAAGGATGATAGAGTGCCAGCAGATTCTAACTGGTCAGCTTTGATGCCAGATGCATAATTTGAACAGCCATCAACAAGAATAGTTTCAGCTGACAGGATTGAACTCCTTCCATCGTGTGTTTCACTATTCTGAAGATTATTTTGTCTGCAAAAACAGCTAGATATTACAAACACATTGCAACTACAACAGAATATGGCACAATAAGAGTTACCTGTCAGGAGAAGACTTGGTTATGTTGTTTGGCAAATGGGCTCCTTTATATGTTCCATTAGTAAAAAGAGAGGGGATTGAGTCAGTTGAACAAGTAGATGAGCTGTCATCTGTAACACATTGGCTCCTTTCCTCAATATGGTCGATTAGAACATCACTGACACTAGCTTCAATGGCCGGACAAGGCTCTGATGTAGCTATGTCCCAAGTAGGACTGGCATCCCTGTCATCAAAAGGTTGAACCATGTAGGCAACATCATCAACAGTGTCAGATACATCTGCCAGTGCACCAAACCTTTCAATAGCAAGTTCTACTGGCTTGGAAGAGGAGTCTGAGGTCCTTTCTTCTAGAGTTTGTTCAAGTGCTTCTTGAACTAGATAATGCCTCCCATTTTTTCCTTTACCTTTACCTTTCCGATTATTACGCTTCTGCTTAGCCTGGGAGAATAAATCAGTAAAATAACACATATAGCATTGCACGATCATCTACGGTAATCCTTGAAATGCCAAAGCACAAATTTAACATCAAAGAAATCAAAAGGAAAGCAAAGAGAGCAATAGTTGGCCATAGCGCACAACTGATATAATGGAATTAACAAAATATAGAAGCCCAAGAATGAGTGTTTGTAAAGAAAATAATTGTGATACAAGAAACAAAGGCTTATGCAGCTTTACATAAAATTAAAATGGAGTTCAAAAAGGTTCCACCATGATATACATAAAGCTTAAAACATTAAACTGGAGTTCAAAAAAGTTCCACCATGATATACATAAAGCTTAAAACTAAACACCTGCTTCCAAATGCAATCAACTTGCACAGGACGAACAGAAAGTTCGCTCTCGAGATGAGCCATAGACTCCACCTATGTTATAGCATAAGAATGAATCTTCATTTCTCTTTGGCGCAAATGCCTCTTATATCCATGCGCCAATCTAATATTTGGATCTAGATGCTAGACAACTCAAGCAGGTGCGTGCCCACAAGCTGTAACAATCTTGGTCAAAAGTTTCTCAGAAACCTACTAATTCTGAATTTTGATTTCCCGGTCATACACTAAAAAGAAGATCTATGGATTTATCTCCAAGATTATTCCACCCACTAGACTAATCATACCTTAGTTTTACTTGGCCATTTTCTTATATTTAACTCAAATCTTCAACAATAACTTTGCAAAGACAGAATTATACACCATAAATATCAAGCTGTGTTAGTCCCAACATTTTTTGCATGTGGTAGTTATATATGATAAATAAAAAGAAAGGAGAAAATGCATGTGATTAGAATTCCTTAAGGGTTCACAACCATTGCAACAGTGATCTAGATGCAAATATTGATATCAATGTCATAGACAAATATCATTGTCATAGGCAAATGAAATGTTTTAATTAATATCTAATAGAGAACCTGTTTTTTTTTTGTACGTTTTCCCTTCTCAGCAGCACCACACTTTGATTTGAGATCGTTTTCAGCTAGGAAAGCAGCTTCCTCCTCCCGAATTAGCTCCTCCTGTATCTTAAGAGCAATAGCCTCCTTGAAGGAAACTTCAACTCTACTGTTGACAGAATATAAGAAATGAGGATTCAGAAGGGCAAGGTAATCTTGGTATGGCCCATTCTTTACCAAAATAATCTGTTATAAGCTGATTTAAAAGGGTAAAAGCATCGCCCCTTAACACATGTAAGTCACTAGAAATGCACCACAAGGGAGAGTTCCTAGGTCAGAAGTCTATTCTGGCTGCATGGCCTCTTTACTGCCTAAATGCATAACCATTTTATAATATGCCGAAACAACAGTGAATTTTTATAAAAATTATGAATAACATTCAAATGACAAATTATTACCCTAAAAATTTTTGTTACCTAAAAATGTGGACTAATACGAAAATTTCAATAGTCCTCCGACCCAGTTCCATAAGTCGCCTTTCATCACGCTCAATGGAATCCCTAGTTGCCTCATCTCCAGAATTCCCTTCCTACATATGCCAGTTGATTAAAATATTTAGAGATTAGAGGTATGAAAGATGTACTTTACCATCACTACTTCAAATATATGCCACAGAAAAGGGGAAAAAAAAAGACGTCAAACATGACAGGAAATCATGCCCATAACACAAAAACAATAAACTTATATAAGAGAAATATTATTCCAGCTAGAGTTCTGATCTTTGGCCAGAATGATTGCATCATGCTAACACATGGCATGCTTCATCACACTTCTTCAATGTGTGCACAGATCAAGTCACAAGTTTTAGTCCTATAATCCTCTTCTATTTAACTTGTTTACCTTCCAAAATATAAGAATATAACGATTAAAAAGATTGAACTAAAATTTTGAAGCAACTAGTTAATAAAATATAAATATATTAATCATAAGAACAAAAAGAGTGTTGTGCATTGGATGAGATCATTAATTCTTGCACCAATCTAGTGAGATCATCACCCTAATTTTTGAAGAACCAAATTAAAAAACGTTCCTAGAATGATGCAGGAACTAATTTCTTTGTATGCACATAAATATATGTCAATTAACCACTAGGGGTTGGACTTGAATTGCATATCTGGGATTAGAAAAGGTATATGTGCATTATATAGATACATTATGTTTTTTCGGCTATAGCATCATTCCTCTTTACTGTTGGTGGTGTTCTAATTAATGCTTCCCTTCTTCCCTTCCCTCATTCTTATATGGTATCAGGCAAGACAGTTGGTGTCAATGAAACAATGTTGGCATGGGTGGCACAATGATATATACCCATGACAATGTAATATCAGCCAGAATCAGTAAATGAACGACACATTTTTTTACCAGACAATTTTGATCGCACAACCGATCCAGACCAACAGATGAAACCATGCATTAGACATACCACCAAAAGTACACTCTCCTGCCATGACATACAAATAGACATACCTTTTTACGGTTCAGCAGACATTTATCATCTTTTAGGGGCAAAGACTGATGAGGCAAAAAGTTAGATACCACTCTTTTCATCAACAAAAGTATATCATCAGCCAACACAAACAAATCTTCATCAATATGAATCACAGGTGCTGGTAATTCTTCTAAATCCACTGATTTATCTCTGCATTTCAAGTTCTCGCACTGGAACTCCAGAGCTTTCAGTCCATTATACAGGGAATCCATAATTAAAGTAGATGTGACTTCCTTCTCTATGAAAAAATGCTTGACTACTACTTTCAATATAGCATCTGTCTTATCTCTAGACATGTGCAGCCTACTGCTTGGATCAATTCCTAGCCAAAAGATTCTAAAACTGCAAAATTCAAGGAAAACTCAACACATTTCATCCACTAAGAAAGATCTCATAGTGAAATATTGGAGAACAAATACGACGACAACAAAAAAACAAGTTTAAGGACACCTTACAAAAAAAAAATCCTAAAAATGCCCACCTGGACCACCTCAATTTATCTTCCATGAACTTGCTAAGCTTTCCTATCCTCTCTTCTAGAAAACGCCGGCAAATTTGTTCTACATTTGACAAGTACACTCGTACCAGTTCCCTCCTATATCGTGTGTCCAGGCAACGGAAAGGGCGGTCTGCCTTCTCCCTGAAGAATCAATTATAGATGCAAAGAAGGATATGTGAGCCCAGCAATTGGTATTCATGAAAAAATATTGTAACGAAAGGCAAAATGATGAGGCAAAAATATTAACAGACAATCTGACTACTGTAAATATGAGCAAAGAAACCACATAATGAGAGCATACTATTTAAACAAGTAAAATGAGTATTGCTCGATGAAAGTATGATACCAAGCATGACACACATGCATAAAAGAAAATTACAGGGCATTAGAACATTTTATTCAAAATCAATTATTGAACAACTAGAATTGCAACAAACACAACGTTTATTCACCAAAGTATAGCCCCAAATAAAGTGACATGAGAAATTAGTATTCTCAAATAGTTGACAGTCAGCAAAAGCATCTCATCGATCAAAATATAGAGCCTTATAATAGTTTATTATCCATTCTTTTCTTCAAACTAATGCCTGGCCTTCTCTTGCCAACAAAAATTATAATCATGGTGTATGACAATTAGGTGAAAGATTCATATAATGCCAGCTAATGTGACACAATGCTGAAATGTTGACGACAACGTCTATTCTACGAGACAAATAAATTAGGTATACTGTTCGCAATATTGGTATTAAGTAGAAGCACTCACTCACAACTATTACCTTATAACTTGAACTTGGGCTTTGATAATAAGTGTGTCATCATTAATAAAACCATCATAAACTTTTGATAACTCCATAAATTTTTTCCAACCCCAATCATGTTCCTTTTTCCAAAATTTGTGTAATGTATCTGCAAAATTAATTATGAGCATAAACTCCTATTACATATTAGTGAAGGAAAATTTAGGACTTAGAGTTTATGTTTTTTGATATTGACCAGAGTACTTTGATTTCTTCGGATCCTCATTGACTACAGCTATAGTAAACTGTGCAAAATGACTCCATCCTGAAAATAACATGAATTACATAACCTGTGTTTACCAATAAGAACAGAAAAAAAACATGTTCAAAACCTGGTAGAAGTTTGTCATGATTAGCTACACAGAGAAACAAAGAAAGATGATTGCAGACATCACAACCCTGTGGGTAGATCAAAATATACCTGCAAGATAAATTAAATGGTTAGAATCAATTGTTAAAGCTGATTTTCCAGTAAGATAATACATGGAGAAGTGTTTCTTGGGTTTAGAATCACTTGTTAAAGCCGATTTTCCAGTAAGATAATACATGAAGTGTTTCTAGGGGATATTTGAATTACTAAAGATCTGGATGCCAAAATACATTTCAGATTGGCTATCAATAGTATAACCAACATTCATTTGATGATTATATCCATAAACACACTATATCATGGAGTAACTAGCTAACATAAACATGCAAAATGCAAATGGGAAGTCTTGCTAGTTACTAACCTAGCACTCTTATACAGGATAACTTATAGTAGACAATAAGGGGAAAAATGTGCATATGATTACTTCTAAGATGACAATAATGAATAATCATAAATAGATAAAACCTACCTTATTATAAAGGTAAATCTAATTGTGTAAAAGGTGTAAAGTCATATGATAGTTAACTAATCATCATCGAACACTATTGTAAGTAAAGGTTTCAATAGAATAACAAATAATTATCATATAACTTTATGTAATTTGTGAGGTCTGAGTCCCATAATTTCCAAACTAGTATGAGATAAACTTGCCAACCATATAGAACCTTGGTATGTTGTTTGGAGATGATATTAGATGAGAGTATAAATAGAATAAGATCAATGAGTGAATTGTTGAGAGATTCTTTAGAAATTTAATGTTTGAAATTACATAGAATATGAATTGGATATATGGAAAACTATCTTGAATAATATGAAAAGAAGCAAGGGAATTAACTGATATAGTTGTTTCAACTTTAAACTAAAATGAAAAATTTATACTAACACTTCTTACTTTATAAATCAGAGTGTTTGCAGTGGAAAAACAACAAGTACACAAGTTCATATAGCATTGGAAGAAAATGTGAAGATAGACGTGTGAGGTTACTAGAGAAGATAAAATAAGAAATCCAACCATCCAAGCACCACAAAATACAGCTCGTGCATATGATAAAAATAGCAGGGGAGTTAAATTAAGACAATATGTACATGTTCAAAGACATCAATATTTGACAAGTTGAATTGATAAGGATAGGAGTAATGGGTAGAGGAAGACAATAAAACTCTAGTTCGTGTAATTAAGAGATTAAATAATTTTGGATAATACTAGTGACACAACCTTGTTTAGAGTTTAACAAGGGGTAAGAACTATGAAATAATGAAACTGACCCCAAATAGTTGGGATCAGGAACTTGATGATGATGGCTTTCAGTGAGCAAAACTGGCTTGGAATTGTCTAGTGAGATAGGCAGCTGGTTCTAGAGGTTGGATAGCTCAATGTAACATAGCAAAAGAATTCTGTCCACATGAAAATACCTATTTTTTGCAACCATAAAAAAAAAATCTTTCTTTAGATAACACTTTTATGCATTCAGACAGAAGGTATAACATAAAGAGTATTTGAACAAAAAAAGATATAATAAGTGATCTTTTATGCCACTTACTGCAACTAAATGACTTCTCCTTTTTATAATAATCTTCTGCTATACACGGTTTTTATGAACAATCTTTTTATTTGACCCAAATATGTTAAATTTTACTAAAATACAGGTTCATTAATGACCAGAAATTTGCAGTGGATCATAGTGGATTAACAAACCGATGCCTCAATCACTATGCCAATGATGCATTGATCTAAATGTTGTACTGTTGATTCAATCTATTATATTATTTTTTAAAATAAAGTAATAATAACATTTCCATAAACTTAGAGGTAGCAATTAGAGACTAGGATGGCAAATTAGGCGATAAGCTTAAGCAGCAAAACCTTTACCTAAATTGTGGACAGTTTTTCCTGAAGAATCTCTATGAACTGATATGATCTACATTGCGACAGGATATACTATCAATATAAAGCATTCAATAAACTGACTTTGTTGAAGTTAACAAGGATAATTTCATGTTAATTTTATTTGGACCAAAATTATAAGTTAAATAAGAAAATCAATAGGACAATTTTTTAGATAAAAAATTGGATCCTTTATTCCACCTCGTAATGAAAGAGTAACTAAGACCAATTCAGTCGTGCAAAATTTGGACGGGAATTGATGCAGGAGGATCCGAATATCTTTCTTACTATTTTTAGTAATTTTTAAATTTTTTGGTGTTTAAGGTATTTTTGGTATTTAAAGTATTTTTGGTAATTTCTGTCTTTTGATTTTTTGGATTTTGAGTCCGTTTAGGATTTTTCCTTTCTGTCAGAATTTCTTTCCTTTCTTTGTGTCTTTGTGTCTTAGGGTTTGGAGTCTATATAAACAATTGTTTGGGTTGATGTAAGAAGATAATTTTCTATTAATAAGAATTTGCGGTCGCGCCGTTTCGTCCCAAACATCGAGTTTGGTTGTCTATCTCCTGGCATTCTGCGGAATCAACAGGGTTTAGAAGATCGCTTCCGATATTCATGAGCGAATGATAGTTACCCGCTGCATCAGTTGGTATCAGAGCCGAGTTGATCTTACGGAATCATGTCGCCGAGAAGACAGCAACGCATCGACTACGCTTTTGACCATGATATGGAGCAGCGATTTCGAAAGATGATCAAGGTGTAACCTGTTTGTGGATCAGGTAACAAAGAGGATGACAGCGTTGTTGGGAAACCGGAATAGAGGAAACCCAATACAATGCAAAAACAATCCTCTGACAAACTCGGAGGAAGAAAGAGTTTTTATTTATAAGGAAGATGCTGACGACAAGATCGAAATAGTCGGTGATCCAGTTACGACGAAGACGAGACCGAGTCAACTAGCGAGTCAGTATATGACAAGGTGCTATATAGTGATGACCATGAGGCCTTTGTGGTTCACGAGAGTCTGCTGATTTCCAAGGACGACTCAGAGGAGATGCATCTGACTAGATTTTCATCCCCAACACCAATACAAGCACAAACATGGCCCGTTGCTTTACATAACAGGGACATAGTTGCAATTGCCAAAATTGGTTCAGGCAAAATACTAAGTTACCTTATACCTGCATTCATTCATCTGAGATGTTGCCGAAATAATCCTCAGTTTGGACCAACTATATTGGTTTTGGCTCCAACTCGGGAGCTCGCTTCTCAAATACAAGATGAGGCTCTTAAATTTGGTAACTCGTCAAGAATTTCTTGTGCATGCTTTTATGGAGGAGCTCCAAAAGGTCCTCATCTGAAAGAGATTGAACGAGGAGCAGATATTGTAATTAAACTCCAAGTTGGCTCAATGATTTCCTTAGGATGAAGAAAATCAGCTTCCGTCAAGTTTCCCTTTTGGTTCTTGATGAAGCTAACCACGAGCTTGATATGGGGGCAAATTCACAGATAACAACTTGGATACTGGACGAGTACTCAAAGTTTCATGGTTATCCACCAGCAATTGTTACTGAAAAACTTGTTCATCGTGGAGGAAAACTTGTTGATCCCGAAGGAGCCCTTGGTAGTACAAGACGACTGATGCAGGAGGATCTGAATATCTTTCTTACTATTTTTAGTAGTTTTTGAAATTTTTGGTATTTAAGGTATTTTTGATAATTTCTATTTTTGTATTTTTGAATTTTGAGTCCGTTTAGGATTTTTTCCTTTCTGTCAGGATTTCTTTCCTTTCTTTATCTTAAGGTTTGGAGTTTATATCAACAATTGTTTGGGTTATGTAAGAAGATAGTTTTTTATTAATAAGAATTTGCGGTCACACCGTTTCTTTCCAAACGTCGAGTTTGGTTGTCTATCTCCTAGCATTCTGCGGAATCGACCGGGTTTAGAAGATCGCTTCCGGTATTCGTGCATGAATCAACGGAACCGATAGTTATCCGTTGCATCAGGAACCTAGGACAAGGATTTGGGGGCTAATACTAAAATATAATGTAAGAGAATCATATATTCAATATATTTCCAAATTTTGTGCTATGTTACAACAAAATCAGACTGTTGGCAGTTGACACAAGCTTGGTTACTGAAAAAATATCCCTTCCATTCTTCTTCTTGTAGAATATGCATGCATTCCAGTTTAGGTAGACCACAACAAACCTAATCAGATATCCAAAAAAAACACAAAGACGAAAACAATGGCAAAAAATAACTAAGGAAATAAATAAGGATTGCATGAAATGAAAATTAAATCATATACCATCTGTAACCACCAACTTCAAATGCATTACTTCTCAGTTCTCTTTTGTTGATTGTTGAGAAACTTTCAATCTTCCATGTAAATCTTCCATAGAGTTCAGAAGGCTTTGGTCCTGAAAAATGGAGTTACAACAGAACTTCAAAAAACAATAAAAAAACAAGTGATAATACGAAAGGCATAATTTGAAGGATCAACAAAGGCATCAAGATAAATTAACAGCCTCAAAGAAAGATTGTGGGTTAAAAGGATGTGTTCTATCCATTTTCAGACAGGAGGTATAACCCATTGTTTGATAAACCCTCAGGATAGAATCATTTCACTGACAAAATCAACAAGACTAATTGGAACCATGGAGAATCAATGTTGAGGCATCAATAAAGAAAAACAAAGAAAATATAAATATATTATTTAAGCTACTTTGTAATACCTGCATATACATCAAATGAATGAATACAGATGCAAATTAAAATTTCAGTGCTACTTCCCTGTTTGCAACATGTCAACATAACAGTAAAATTACTAAGAAGACAGGTATGCTTTATGTGTCTCAACAACAACAACAATTTATTAGTTCCAAATGACTACCTTAATTTAGCTATAAATCAAGAAGTCAAAGGCTTTGACGCAAGCATAGCAAATGGAGATTTGAGTCAGTCCATAAGTGCACTTTTTTTTTTCAAAAATAGACCGATCTACATTAACCCAGAGAAGAACTTCAAGTTATGCCAACCAGGAAACTTAGAAAAAAAATCAGCAAGCAGAAGGGGTTAACATGGCGCGCACCGCAGTCATCATCCTCATCAGTATCCCAATAAGGAGGCGAAGTAGAAGTTGTTCCATTCTCAACCTGTTCAGAAGACAGCCATTCTGTGACTGAATCACCAGAGGGGCAACGTTGTTCACTCAACACCCCATCTGAAACGGAAGGCCTAAAGCTAGTTCCAAAATCCTCACTTATAGTTCCAGCCATTGCCAGCTTACAGTCGTCCTGCATTTCTTCCTCTGTGAACACTATATGATGCAGTTATAGACAGATGAAGATGTATATAAATGCAGGCTATGTGCTCGATAGTTGATACAGTGAGTAAAACTGAGAAGTAAATAAGCCGAGAAGAAACTGAAATATGGAGCAGAGAATCCTTATCGTGCGAATATGAAGCTTCGTATCAAGGAAACCAATTTATCCTGAAATAGTTCCAAAATCTCATAATTTCACGCTAGCGGAGGAACCACACATCAAGAAAAACAAATCGATCGAAACATCACCATCATCGACCAAAATAGCAGATCAGAGAGCGGAAGCACAACCAACGTAGGGAACTAAGACCAATCGAAAATCCAACCGAACCATCGTTCCCACGATCATAAACCTCCGAATCCAAATTCGAAACAGGCGCATCGACAATCCCAAAAGGGGGAGCATATCGAAATTGAGTACCTAATGGAGGGGCGATGTGGTGATGTGGAGAAGGCAGCCGGAAGCAGGGAACGCGAGGGGAAGGAGAAGGCGTGTCCTCGCCCGCCGGCCTTCGAGGGGGTGGGCGTGGGCGTGGGCGAGGGCGAGAGAGGAGGCGAAGACGCGAGAGATTGGGGAACACGGAGCGAGAGGCAGGAAAGCGATGGTAGTAAAGAAGAATATAAATAAATATATATACAGATGGGAAATCTAGGCCCCTAAAGTCTACCTCGTTTCTTAAAATATATACATATTTTTTAAAATAATCAATAAGTCTTAATCGATATTCTTAGTTTACTTGATGAATAATTTAATGATATAACGATATGAAATAAGTATATTATATATTTTTCTGATAAATAAATTTAATATTTTAAAAGATATTTTAGAGAATGTAACGTAGAATAAATGGAATAATATTTTTTTCCCGAAATTTTAGTATATCACAGATCAGCTTGCATTAATATCCTCCATGATTAGGAATTACCAAAAGTATTAAGTTGGTAACTGGTGATGATGAAAATGCAACATTCCAAATCTATAATTATATTAATATATTATTTTTTTATAAATATAAAATATATATATATATATATATATATTAAAATCACTTCAAAATATAACATTACAAACTTCCTTTTCAATATAATTTCATAAATCAATCCCTATTCTTCACAAACCCTTTTTTAATATTTCACAATCAACTGATCAGTCGAAAGTACTACATTCATTTCGCTTAACTAACATTTACATCAATCATCTCAATAAATATTTATTTGCACACTTAAATCATTTATGAATTGAATTAAATAAATAAAAGATTCAGCTGACTTCCCCGCCCCAAATTTTCCAGAAATAATATATAAGCAATAAATTAAAAGCAACCCAAATTTCCGGGCCGCTAACTTCTCACCTTCTCCGCGTCCGCCTTAGCCTCCAATGGCAGTGCCATTTCAACTCTCCCTTCGACCCTCTATTCCTCTTCCCCCTTCGCTGTTTCCTCGTTCGTCGAGAGTGAAATCCACCACTGTGAGGTTTTCCATCAAGACGAATTCGGTCTCTTTCCGGTGCCGCTGCTCCAACGAGTTGTCTCCGCTTCCCCAGGAGTCGAGAGTCGCCTTTCCCGATGGGAGGAGATGGCTCTTAGGTCTCCTCGTCGCGTCGGGTGAGGTTCAATTTGCTTCTTTTTTTTTATCTTCTCTGTTTTGTTTGCAATCTATCGCTCATCGGATCATGGTCCTGGACATCCCAAATCATGAACTTTGGCGGGGTTGGCTCGTGATTAGTATCCCTTGGAAATTTACTTTCTTGAGCGGTGAACTCAGCAATCTTGCCTCCCCTCTTTGCTTGATGGAAGATTGCAAGAATTTAAATTGGAAAAAATGCGGTATGAGTGTTGGCCCTCCATTTTTTGCTGCATTGAAAGACTTGAAATTACTAACGATAAACATAGCATACCCACAGTTTGATAAAAAAAATCGAGGATCTCTTGTGACGCAATACATTGGGTACTAAACTGCCACCTATTGTTTATCTACTTTACTTTAAAAGTTAGGTGAAAGTGGTTGCAAAATCGAATACTTTTTACTACCTTTCGTTATTATTTTTCATTCAAATGTCATTTCAAATATTTGTGTTTTTATGTTTCATTTTGCAATACTAAGTTTAGGTACTTTCTAAGGGAGATTATGAGGGTTCTGGGAATGCTGAATGGGCACTATCAGTGCTGTGGTTCACCAGTACATTATCATTCATGCTGATAAGTTCCGTGTACACGTCCAAATTCTTGCACGTTCTAAACTTGATAGAATTACAAAATATATTTGGCATCTATACCCATGCTTTAATGAATTGTTGATGTTCAACTTTCATTCTAAGGAAGGTTAAATTGGATACTTTGACCTATTCTCTTTTGTAAAATACCCTTTCCTTAGCATCTGAGTCCTTTCAATGATGGAAGTGCAAATTTTAAATATGAAATCTTGGGACTCACCACATAAGTTTGCCGTGCATGACATACTAAATTGTTTATGTTGGTTGTGTGTGCTTATTGAATAATGAAAACTCGTTTAAACTACAGAAATAAGGAACAAAAGCTTCGACAGATGTCGATTGGGCTTATTAATGCTCATGAATAGGCAATTATTTAATGTTTATGAATTGTCTCATTCAACTTATACATCTTTTGTAAAAAATGTGTTGTACCCTGCTATGTTTCTTATATATTATGAGCTCATTTATAAAATTGTTTCTTATATATCATCTTTAGTACGTGTATTTTTCAAAAATTCTTCAATGAGCTTATAAATAATACATATTAGCAAAGATTATGATTCACTAAAAAACAAGTCTAAATTTGCCCATTTGCCTTATGGCTTTGCCACATGACTAACCTTCAACTGTGCGTTATTTCAGCTTCTGGACTCAATTTTTGTGGCAATGCTGAATCTGTTTCCTCAAGCAGGAGAGCTGTAAGAGCTTTGATTTATCATTTGTGTCATTAAGGACACAGTTGGTGTCTAGTCAGATTATCTCTGTAAATCTTTGCAGCTTAGAACGGCAAAAATACCTGAAAGTGAATATACCACTCTACCAAATGGCCTCAAGTTAGTATATACTCTTAACTTATAGTAAATTAGCATTTTTTTTTTCTCTTTGGCTATTGTATGGCCAATGTCAGCATTTTTTTTTCTCTTTAAAGGAAATCACATATTTCTCTTGGAAATAGTCTGTATCCACTAGATTTTTTTACTTTGATTTCTTGAAGATTTCTCACAACTCGTTTTCATTTTCTTCCACTCGTTTTCATTTGTTTTTATTATATGGTATGATATTATAACTATTGTCCATTACTCACAACTCTTTTCTATTTTGAGCTTTTAAGTCTTGAACATGAAACTTTTTTTGAGAATTAGCATAGTCAGTAGTCACTGCATATCTTTCTTTAACAATCTTCTGAAGATGTCATTTTCTTGAACTTTGGATTATCAAGTTTTTTTTTTTGACTTCTCATTTATGACAGATAAGAAGTCTTGATAATATTATAAGTTATAAGAAAATAAATCTATCCTAACCTACAACAAAGGTGTTGCTCATATCTTGACAGGTTGTTTAACAACTAGGAATATTTCATTCCTATGAAAAATTGTAACTTTTTCAATATGTTCAGTTAATCAAAGAATTAGTAAAAGTCAATGTCATAATATACTTTTTCAAATGTTATTGTTATTGTACATTCCTAATTGTTTAATTGGCATATTAGAAAGCAATTTGAATACCTACAATTTGGTTGCATAAATTCATTAGGCAAAATATTTTACAAGAAATCCAGAAAGTTTACACGTGCTAAGTGTGTTATTAAACGTTGTGGATTATGCTACTTAGCTTATTGATTGCAAGAGGGATTCATTGAATCAGATTCAATGTTTAAAGTTTCAATCTGATTTGGAGTTTTAGTCAGAGATTGGAAAAATAGGTATTGTTAATTTAGTCGGGTGTAAGGTGGTTCTTGTAGAGGGGTAAGGTGGTTCTTATAGCCACCTTTCGTGCCTTCTAGCGTTCTAGTCGGTAAGCAGGAAAAAAAATACTGTCACTAAATGAAATTTGAAACGATGATTGGATTCCTTTCACTTGTTTTGTTTTTATTTTTCTTTCTTTTTTTTTCAAAATGAGTACTAGATCAATCAAATAATTTTGATCTTGTTAAACAATTAGCCATATATATAATTGGGTTAAAAATGTACTTTGAAGTCATAATGTGTTTACAGCACTTTGAATGACTACTTCACTTTCTGCTGGCTTTTCCATTGATGTTGTCATCAGTACTGAATAGCAGATAACTTCCATCGCTCAGTAATTTTCTTTTGCTCTGTACTCCATGAAATGTTACTTATCAATGAAGGAAATATTTACATTTATTGTGTCATGCTATGAAAAATGTAGCAACATGTCCAAGGCAAATTTTATAATAGCTTATGCCACATTTTGGATGGGAATGGTTCTGCATTTAGTCCCTTAAATTATTTATTTGTCTCTTAAATTAATATTTATTTCTTTAAAACTGAAATATTTAAAATCCTTTATCATAATTGAAATGTTCTTTGGGGCACGTTTTTTCTAGTTTATTTCTCTGTTAAGATAAAAAAAAAATCAGTTTTCTGTCACTGTTTTGTTCTGATTTCCTGATTTTACTAGGTACTATGATATAAAGGTTGGAGGTGGACCTAAAGCTGTGAAAGGATCACGTGTGACAGTATGATTGTTATCCCAAGCATATTTCAATGGACATTATCTTCTAAAAGTTCGGATATATATTAGGATTGTCCTGCAGTAGCGAGATCACAAAATTTTGTTATGGCAACACTTAAATGATTATATTAGATTAACATATTGGTAGATATAGTGCACTAAGCGTAGGATAGTGATAATGAATGTATTGGTAAAGGCAAAGCTTAATTTTCTAAGGATCTCAAATAATGAATGTGATGGAAAATGCATCATTTTGTTTCTCAAACTTATAAGTTCAATCGATTAAATGTATTTGTTAGCTATTCTTTGAAGTTTGAACAATCTCTTTTTATAAATATATGGTGGGGATTTCTTGTCATATTTATTATGATATCACTTCAATTTGGAAAACAAAAACCAAACTAGGTTACTGTTAGACAATCTTACACTTTAAGATTGTTGTCAGAGATCAAGTAAAAAACTATAAATGAAATGTTGAATACAAAAAGATTCAGATAAGACTTATCTGATTTGCCGAGATGGCCTTGACGTGCTAATTTAAGGCTGCCAAACTAGGAAGGTTGAGTTTACTTGGAAGGTTGGGCTGCTTATGAACGTCAAGCTGCTAAGTGTTCGAGCCGGCTGAGTGTTGAGTGCTAAGTGGCCAAGCTGCTGAGTGCCTCAGTGGGCCTAGCAGCTGAGTGCTCAAGTTAGCCAAGTGCTCGAGCTATTGAGTGTCAAGTAGCCCAAATAGGCCGATTGCCGAGATGCTCTGGCCGAGTGCCGAGATGCCCCAAGTAGGCCGAGTGTTGAGCTGCTCCGAGTAGGCCGAGTAGGAGAGTGCTGAGCTGCCCGAGTGCCGAGTTGTCGAGTTGTCGAGTGGGCTGACTATCAAGTGGACCGAGTAAGCCGAGTGTCGAACTGCCCCAGTAGGCCAAGTGTTGAGCTATTGTTAAACACATTTTTCTTAAAATAAATTCGTCCCCTTCAACGGTGCTTAGAGGTTTTGTCATATGTCTGTTTCCCAGGATACAACGACTATCACATTCGCAACAAGCACAGGTTGTACATGACTAATTGAACGTGTACCTGAATGCTATCAGATAGAAGCAAAGGAAGATGGTGAGCAGAAATGAACATGGACAAGTTGGATGAATCGATTATTCGATCTCTTTTGCCAAAGGGAGTAGCCTCCTTTTATAGACTCGAAACCTTGGCAGCCATTAACTCTGCCAATTAATGACCATTATTCCCTTTTGTCGATTGGCTCAAAATGCTAGCAGCTGGCGATCAATGGTCAGTTGTTACCAACCCAGAGGGTCGTTTATTAACATTCGACTATTTCAAGTCTGGCACTAATGTTCGTTATACTTTTGAGTAGGCAGAAAAATTAATCTGAGTGGCAAAACATTAGCGGGTTTGTTTGGACAATTTCTGCCCCGATCGATCTAACATTCGACGCACATAGGTCGCACTCACATATGAGTCAACTGGGTTTAATGCAATATGAGCCATAGATCTACACGCCCCTGCGGATGCACACGCGAAAAACAGCCTCTCACCCATATATGTTCACAACATCAAAAGTTGTGATTCAATATAAACCAACCACAATGCCACAAAACTTCCAATGTGGAACTAAACACTCATTATCAAACTATAAAAGGATTAGGATCTTGTATTTTATAATTTTGTTGTATTTTATAAAGTCTTGTATTTTTGAGTTAATAGAGTTTCCAATTTCCTTTTCTTTGGATGAAAATCGTTAATTTTCCTCTAACGAGGATCGTATTTTTTTTTGTTCACTGTGTTTCATCAAGTTATTCTTTGGACTATAAACTAACTTATTTCTTGATGATGCGATGAAAAAAAAGGTATGCTCACTACCTATAAACCCATATATGGAGTTTGGGCTCCGTTTATGTTCTATTTAATCAATTTTTTTGATGAGTGAATCACGTTATTATCACTATTACTAGTTAAATGAATGCAATTTAATGTCTTTTGATTTAATACAATTTCAGTTTATACAATCATCTATTTTGTAGTTTGTGGTTTTCACATACTTTTGTTACTTGCCTATCTATATATTAAATCTCTAATGGGCATCCTTCTTACTAAGAAATAAGTTTGTTGCTATTGCAATCCTGCATTTACCATTTTTCTTTGCATTGTGGATGTCCAACTTGCTCATTTGGTGATACCTATCATGGTAAATTTATTTTATGGACACTACTTCTCCACTCTCATCTCTTGTAATCGTATTTTACTCTTTAGCCTGTTCCCAAGTGAACTTTGATCGGAACATTGATTGCAGTTACATTATGTTGCCAAATGGAAGGGCATAACCTTTATGACAAGCAGGCAAGGGCTTGGTGTCACCGGTGGAACGGTATGATTTTACTATTTGGCCACTTGCCTATTGTGTGTCACTTTACGTTATGTTCTCACTTTTTTGGTTAGTGAGCTGAAAGACACTTGTAATTTATTCTACTCTATTTAGTTACTGATGAATTTGAACTTGCAGCCATATGCTTTTGATGTTGGCCAATCTGAAAGAGGAAATGTCTTAAAAGGATTAGATTTGGGTGTTGAAGGAATGAGAGTTGGGGGTCAGGTTTGTGTTTCCTCTTATTCATTTTTGCTTTAAGAAAAGATGTGCAATGCGCTTAGCAGATTTGTTGCTGGAATATGGATTGCAAAATTGCTAATGATTAGGGTAAGAAGGTTATACTATTGATGCTAAATTAGGTCATATTTCATTGAAATTGATATTTTCATACAATAATATCAACAGCTCAATTAAAAACATTGCCAATGGTTTCGACTTATAGATAAGTGTAACAAGTCTTTGGTTTCTCTCTTCTACATCCATAGTTGCATGATTTAGCTTGAAACATAGGTTGTATATGTATTTATAG
Source organism: Hedychium gardnerianum (assembly GCA_038050645.1). Taxonomy (NCBI): domain Eukaryota; kingdom Viridiplantae; phylum Streptophyta; class Magnoliopsida; order Zingiberales; family Zingiberaceae; genus Hedychium; species Hedychium gardnerianum. Next base: position 81,115 of record JBBUKS010000086.1, on the reverse strand, counting down.
TATGTCATCATCATCATGTTGGTCGTCATCATTTTCAAGCAAGGTTTGAATCTCAAGTTCAGCGAGGATTTCAGTCTTCGGCTAGCTCGAGACATGTCGAGCATGCCTAATGTTGATGCTAGAGGTATGTCAAATACAAGACGTGGAGAACAGGGAAGGAGAGGATGAAGAAGAAGAATGCTTGCTCCATTATGGGAAGTTGCATCAAACCTGAGAGAGACGTTACAAAAGTCTAGCAGACACAGAAGGGGGAAACTATTTGTGAATTCCTAGCCGCTATACTAAGAAGCCCTCACCATGAAAGCCTCATTGTTGGAGCTTGCCTGATTTTTAGATGTCGATGTTGTTGGTGCAACGATACTCCAAAGTTGTCGGGTTCAATCAAGTAGTTTTGATGTGTTTAACAAATAGCTTAAATTAGGTTTTAGTTGGGTTGATATAGCATGTGTATCAAGTGTGATAGGACTTGGAATAGTGTACACTGGAGCTTGGAAGGCTTGTGACTCAATGCGGTCAAGTTGTTTGATTGTGAATGGTTAGATGAGTCAATGGTCTAATGGGAGGTGAACTCAGAAGATACGGGAGAAGTAAGACATACGGAGAAGCTTGGTGCATGATGCAAGGTGTACTATAGAGCAACTCGAAGGAGGTGGGCTCGTAGGTGAAGGGTGAAGGATTGTAGGGATCAAGGGTTTCACTTGTGATGGAATCAAGGATAATGACGAGCATCAATAAAATTAGAGACTTGGGAGTAATGTGAATTATGAGAGATTATGAGGGAATCTTTGCATTCTCATTTTCGGACAGTATCATCAGAGATAATGTGTGTTACTAAGTAGGGGTTAGACAACCTAATGGCTTATATGAAGCCATCAACCAACGGACGATAGTTTTTGGGTTATAGTCAACAACTCAGCTCGAGGCTGAGATTGGCTCCACACAAGCTTACATGAGGTAAACCAAGTGATAAAAATGATAAAATAGAGGAATCTCTGCACAGATTCAATCGACTAAAGTGATCAAATAGAATTGTTGCAGATTTGATTATAAAAATCTAGATTGTTAGACCGGAAAATGATGCACAAAATTGTCTGTGTTTTTTTTTGTAACCAAGTTCTCTAGTGAAACAACTTTCCAAGTTCTAAGTGAATATTTCGTTATACAAACTTTTAATAATCTCCTCTCTTTAGCTTTCATATTCATTTCTATTTGAGGCGAGTGTCGCTTAATCATCCCAAAAGATTTGGAACCTATGAGGCTTGCTCTATTACCTTATTTCAAAGAGCAATTGTAGTGCATTTATCCGAAGTTACTCATTTGACGAGCCACAGGTCATGGAGTAGGAATGTAGGACAGTAGGAGTGCAATCTCAAAATATTGTTCATTTTTGTTGCGAATGAACAACCGATTGACACACATGCTAATGATTGATTATCTTTGTATCTTACAAGAAAGTATTGTTTTTAGACCACGATGAATCTTTTCTCCTACAAATGTCATTAGCCGCCTTGCAAAAGCCCTCACCGCCTTGCAAAAGCTTTGTGGATCTTGCTTAGAGTCAACATTGACTTCGCTTCATATTGCCAGAAGAATTGTGTCTTAGGTGAAGACTCCGGTGGTCGTTGTCATTGTGAAAGGATCTTGTGTGTTTCAAGCTATTCTGCATACCGATCAATGGACGGAATAAAATGTTTTTCCTATGTTGAGCGATATAGGATGCAATTTTAAACTATTTTTGAGTCATATTCCTTGGGGTCTGTTGCAAGGTACTAAATTTTATATGATTAGTGATGTCAAATCAATTAATTGATTTCTTTTTATTATATTTACTATAAGTTTTCTTTGGTTTCTAATAACCATTACGCCTTTCTAATCATCAACTAGGTAATCCTCTGTCACTAGATGTTGTGGTAATTCTACAATAGACTGCTATAGGTCTTCTAATTGTCAAGAAAAAGTGGTAATGTGGCAAGAGGAAGCCAAGCACAATGAACTTGGACATGTTGGGTTTGGGTCAAGTGGGGTTTGTCCTAACTATTTGTTGTTTAGCCGTCTTGGGGGATAAAGGTCGTATTGAGATGATGGATTGAGGTGGTGGTGGAGCTTGGGGTACTAGAGAAATGGGTTGAAGTGGAGCTAACTTGGTCACTACTTCAAGATGGTTCAGAATGAGTATCTAGGCAGGAAAAAACCATTTCCTTGCTAAAATGCCCCGAGTGAT
>JBBUKS010000086.1:66306-78794 GCA_038050645.1 Hedychium gardnerianum | reverse complement strand
TGAGTGAACAAGTGTGTTTTAGGAATTGAAAAATAGTTTAAATTTTAAATAGTGATTAAGTCATTTAAGATAGTGGTCGAAAAACAATAGAAAAAAATTATTTATAATTTATTTATTTCATCAAATATTAAATAATTTTACGAAGTGTACTTTATATTTTTGATATCTTTGTTATTATTGTAATTTGTATGATGATGATAGATGTTGTTTTTTATGAAAATATCAAATTTAGTACTAAATGATTAAATCATATTAAACATTTATAAGTATATCAATGACAATAGTCATGAATTAACCCAAGTTAAATAATAATAAAAAAAGAGAATGGAATACGTCGCGAGAGAGGAAAAGAATTTGTGTAAAAAAGAAACCAGACAAGAATAAGTTGAGAGAGAGAAAATAAATTTTAAAAATCTGACGTGGCAGTGCCACATTGCAATCGCGCACACGATTGTATTTATATTTTTCACGTGCATATATTTTTTTTTTGTTAGAATTTAAAATTTAAAATTTGAAGTTTAGTTTTTTAAATTTAAAATTTGGATTATAGTATTTAAGCTATTTTTTTATAAAAAATATTAATTTTTTTTACACATTATGTATATGGAGACACGTATAGGAGGTGAGCAAAATATTATTATTATTATTATATATATATATATATATATTTTTTTTTTTAATTTGAATACTATCATCTAAATCTTAAATAAATAAAAAAATTGATATTTTTTAGAACTTAGGTTAAAGTTTAAGATTCAGAGTTATATTATTTAAGTTAAAGAAATAAAAAAAAAGTTACGGTGCGGTGTGGTGTGCATTATAAGATATGTGTGATATAACATTCACTATATATATAAGGGCTTAGTTATAAATTCTAAAATTTATTGGACTTTTTCGCAAAAGGTTCAATTAAAATGCAACAGCCGAAGAGTTATATTATTTAAGTTAAAGAAATAAATGAAAAGTAACGGTGCTTAACATTTCTTAGTTAAAGAAATAAATAAAAAGTAACGGTGCGGTGTGCATTATAAGATATGTATGATATAACATTAATCATTATATATATATATATATAAAAGGTCTTCGTTATAAATTATAAAATTTATCGGACTTTTTTGCAAAAGATTCAATTAAAATGCAACAGTCGAACCGTTTCCTCTTTTCCCGTGTGTGTCCTTGTATCTTCCTCCCCTTCCAAAATTTGATAATGAAACTTAAGTGGATGCGTGTTTGTTTTATAAGTGTTTGTAGATGCGTGTTTGTTAGTTTATTAGAAAAAATGTAATTAAATGAATTATATTTTCTAATAGTGTTCTTATCTCGTGTTTCTAGATGCGTGTTTGGCATGGTAGCATGTTTGGGACATATGGACTCTAACGAGGTGGGTGTTCCTCAAGTATGGATCAGTGATTATATGGAGATACATTTGTGCTTGTCATGGTGTCATAAATAACTAACATTAGATTGGTCACGTGGAACGTTTGGGATTAAGCGTATAATCTTTTACCATCAAATAACTAACATTAATAAGGAATAGTTATAGCTTTCTTGTGGAAAATCCGAACGTTTCAGAAGTTGTTTCTACTTCTTACTGTCTTTCTAGTACTAGAAGAGTTACTGTTGTCTTGATGAATCATATAGGGTCGTTAAGTTAATGCACATTTAGTGCACTTTGACCTTATGTTTAAGGGTTACTTAGTAGACTTTGAGTAAGTTTGGGGAATGACATGCACTACGCTTGTACATTCACTTGTTTCTCTTCATTTTTGCAACTTTTGTTTTACTATAAGAGTTTTTATGGATGATGAATTCTGTTTTAAGTTTCATTAGTTCTCATGTTTAATCTTCAGGTTATCATCACCAACAACAGCCTGAGTAAGCTCATACTTTATGTTTCTACATTTGTAAGTTTAAATATGAATAGGTTGACCTTTTTTTTCTTCTCAAATGGGCCAAGATTCGGTCTGATTTAATTAAAACCGTTTTGACTTTCCGAATCGACACTGCTGTTTAGTTCATCATCACCAATTATACTGTAAGTTCAGTCACGTGGGTCACTACTGACTGAAGAGCAGGCTCCTGCTATGCGGATACCATAGGAATACTTTCTCATGGGTTATGGGTTGTACTAGCCAACCCAGCTAAGTTGCGGACCAAAAAGCCCACTCAGCCCATCTGCATTTCGAAAAGGCCAACTCAGCCCAATCGGCCCATCTGCATTTCAAAACTACACTCTACAAACTCTTGTTTTTTTTTCCCGAACTAATTTAACCGAACTACGTTAACCCAAACTACACTCTAAAATAGTTTAAACAAACTAATTTAATTTTTAAAATAATTTAAAAATTTTCATGGTCATTTTAATAATAATAATGGTTTGTTCTGTATTCGACAAACCGGTTAATTTCGAAACTACACTCTACAAGCTCTTGTTGAATATTGGTCCGAAGATAACTTTGTTCTATATTCTGAGAAGACTGATAGAATAATCAAATTAGGTGCAAGAAACTGGTTAATTCTGTATTCTGAGAAGATTTTTTCGGAAATTCAAGTTTTTTCCAAAAAAATCGGTTAATTCAGTTCGAGTTCGATTTTGAAATTTCTTATTCGGTTTACTGAATAGACCGAATAAATCAAAATTTTCATCAAATTGAATTTTTAAATCCGGTTTTTATTATAATTCTGGTGGTCTCCCTAATTTTTGAAAGTATGACTAAGCAATCGGTTTAAAATTGAATCAACAGATTCAATTACATCGAAATCGAACATATCAAACTTTTTTCAACCGACTAAACTGATTAAACTTTTCAAAAAAATCGAACCGACCGAACCCATAAAACATTGGTTAATTCGGTTTTCAATCGAAATAACCGAATTTTGATTAAATTTAAATAACCAAAGTTTGTTAAACTATTATTATTATTAAAATGACTGTGATAAATTTTAAATTATTTTAAAAATTAAATTAGTTCGGTTAAACTATTTTAAATAACCGAATAATTAAAGTGACTATTTTAAAAATAATTTAAAAATTATCATGATCTTTTTAATAATAATAATAGTTTAACAAACTTTAGTTATTTAAATTTAATCAAAATTTGATTATTTCGATTGAAAATTGAATTAACTAATATTTTATTAGTTTGATCGGTTTGATTTTTTTGAAAAGTTTAATACGCTTAGTCGATTGAAAAAAGTTAATTTGTTCGATTTCAATGTAATCAATTATGTTGATTCAATTTTAAATCGATTATTTAGTCCTATTTTCAGAACCTCCAGAATTATAATATCGGTAAGAAAAATAATTATTTTCTAAAAAAAGAATAAAGTTATAAAATTCTCTCTGGTATGACAAGATCCAATTCCTTTTCTTTTCAAAATAAACAGTGATTTAGTGAGTCATTCGGTGAAATTATTTTAAATGATCTTAAAATACATGAGAATAAATTCTAAATCTGATTGCTAAAATCTATAAGCACACTCTAAAGCGAATTAAAATCGATTATTTTGGTCATTAATCGATATTTTTTAAAAAATAAAATAATAAGAAAATAAGGTGCAAAATTAATAATTAAAATTTGATATTCTTTATCCGTCCTAAAATAACTAAAATTACAACAATATTAAAATATAAAACATTAAACAAATATTAGTAATATAAAACATTAAATAAATATATATAGCTCTTCATGCATTCTGATATCATACTATGTATTTCATGCAAGTCAATTTAGTCACGGATATAAATTTTTACTTATATTGTATTCGTTGTATATCAACAATGAGTTAATTCGTATTCTTTGTACCAATATAAAATGAACTTAAAATAAATTGTATGTCTTTAAATTAGTAATTTTAAAGCATCAAATACATAATTGTGGTTCCTTGGTATATCTAAATCATGATATATCTTACTATATTATTCTAGTACAACTGTTTACTAATAACAAAACATTAAATAATAAAAAATATTAATACAATTTATTTACATTAAACCTTCATATGTACATATGGTTGTGGGAGGGTGTCATGCTAAATATGAATGAGTTTATTTTCAATTGCTAAAATGATTTAATGTCCATATACAATCGCAGTTAAAGTTATTTGCATCCCAAAATCTAATGTCGCATTGGCAACTGCTCCAAAACCCATGCAGCTAGGCCTGCGTGACCCAATTTTCTTGATGGCATTGGTAGCACCCCGCCATTGCGAATGACCTGCTCGGCTCCCTATCCGCCGTGACCAACCACCTATCAAGCCCATCATCACATAAGGATATTATTTGACAAAAAGTTAATAAGTGAATTTTTGAAACAATTACTCCAACACAATTCAAAAGCCCCACCAAGATTTGGGCGGCAACCAAATCTTGAACTTAATGAGCAAAAATCCAAGGTAAAAAAATCTCTCTTCAATCCAATATTCAAGAAGATATCCAAATCAATCAAGCTTCTTCTTTATATACCAAACACATCTTGTAGAGACCATCCATATAAAACTCATAACCTATTAACAATCCATTAATACTAATGAAACGGGTTAACGGATATACACATTGAATCCATATCCATTTATCTTAAACCCCCTTCTTGCATCAAGCATTAGATTGGAGTTTAATTTCTTAATGGCAAATTGTTCTTGTATTAGCTCCCTTCATGCATCAAGCATTAAATCACCTAATGGAGTTCCTGCAAACATGAAGCGATCTTCTATAGAGTGGGTGGTAACCAAATCTTGATTTCAATGGAGAAAAATCCAAGGGATGCAGCAACTCCGGCGACAAATAAGAAATAAAGACTTTAGCAATGAATTCAGATCAGTTCATTCGTTTGCCGTTGCATTCGATTTCAATTTTAGCCTTATTGATGATGATAATTAGATCCTTAGATGCATCATATGATTTTGTTTCGACGTATCTATAATGCTATCACAATGCTCTCTTAAAATTCTTTCTAGCTACCTAGTTCATAGTGTCAGGCAATTTTCCACAGCTTTAAGCCCAGAAAGATTTCAATGTATCTATAATGCTATCACAATGCTCTCTTCATGCATCAAACATTATATTACTTAATAAGATTTAATTCCTTAATGATAAATTATTATGTGTGTTATTAATCTCATATTAGCCCATCTAATGGAGACTTAAATCCTTCACATTGATCAAAGAAGACAACTTTTCTCTCCAAGTAAGACAGAGCGTGAGTGTCATGCAAGTTGTATCTCTTCAGGGCTCAAATGTTATTAAAGTACATCCATCGTTATTTGAACATGCATGAGGTTCAATGGTGATTGCAATAAAATTCCTGATTTAAGTGCATTGTCATAGAAATCTTTGCATGTAGCTAACTAATTCATTTTTACTCTTAGGTATTTGTATTGCTAATAGGATCGTTTTAAAATTCTATTGTAATTTCCTCTCTTTGCCTTTTCTGGTTGAGTTTGTCAAGTTAAGTTCATGTTATAATGTGCTATTTATTTGATAAGATAATTAGAGTGCTAGTTTATATATTTACACAATTATATAATAGATTTTTTTTCTTCAAAATTATGAAATATCCAAGTCTTATATAAAGTATTAATGTTTTACCTTTCAAATTAAAATCAAAATTAATTTGATAATTCTAATATGAAATTAAATTAGTATATTTTATTATTAATATAAAATTTAATTTATGAGAATTTTTATTGCTTTTTAAAATTAAAATCTCGTCATTATAATAATTTTTTAATTAAATTTTAGATAATACACCTTTATTTTTTAAAATTAGTAGAACAAAAATATAAATTTTAATTCGATATTAAGCTAAAATGAGATGGTACAATTTGATATTTCAATGTGTATTTTTTTTTATTGAATTATTCTTTGAGATATTATATAACTTTCTTAGGTAATTTTTTTTTTCTAAGCTATTTTTAATTTTAATAATAAATTTTATAAAATCATCTTTTTACTATTTTTAATTTGACAAATGAATTGCAAACCTCGAAACTAAGAGATAGAAACGATGAAGAAAAAATGAATAACTTTATTATCTTTTCTTTTGACCTAGTTGTATATATCTCCAATACTATAATGGATACAATGTGATTAACGCAAATCTTGACAAACGCACCATTAATATCTGAAGTCCTGAATTGAAAGACAAATTCAGTTATATTTTTCAGATTCTTAAGCATGTTCACAGTTCCATGATTGAATCTCTCTTACCAAAATTAAAATAATTTGATTAAGTTCAACTTAAACATCTCTTAAAAATAATTTAAGCCAGATAATTAATTTAAGATTACAAGTTCTCTGAGTTTTAAGTTCTAAAATCTTAATTAAGTTCACAGTCCTATGTTCACAATCAACAAAGTAAAAAAGAAAAAACATCTCTTAAATTGCAGATCAGCTAGTCATATTCATCTCTATAATGTTTTCCAAACAACAGAGCTTATGCATAAAAATCAAAGATGTTATTGACATGTGGATATAAACACCCAAGAAAATTTTCATGGTAAGAAGAGTTTTCTGGTTTAAACATCACCAATCTAAGACAGTGCTACTTCTCGAAAAACCTAGATCATTCGATTAAACAACATATGCAAATAATGCTCCCCAAATAACCTTCTAAAATTGAAAAAAAAAAATATATATATAACCTAAGATGTTAGTTATAGAATAGGAAACCGAGTTCACTGTCCAACTGCCTTCAACAACAAAATAAGCAACAAGGAACAAACAAGAGAAGAGAATTTGTTTTAGTGAAATTCCAACTAAGAAAATCTAGATCTCGACTAATTCGAAGCTTGATCTGCTCGCAGATCAACATTGGGATGAACAAACAACCGGTAGGAAAACAAGCATAACAATAATGTCCGAATTTCACCTTCTAAAGCTGAAACACTTGAATTCGACTTAGTGAATAAGTATTTATGCGCTAGATTATTAAATTATTTATGATGTTAACAAATTAATTTTGTATTATTAATTATTGGCATGTGTTTTTCACTTTAATTATAGAATTAATTAAACAGAGTAATTATTATGTAATAAATTTGACTTAGTGAATAAGTATATTAACTTCTTTTTATTTATCATATAATTTTTATTTTATAACTACCTGGTGACATTATTAACATAATAAATTTATTATATAAAATTTCAATAGCTATTATTATCATTACAAATTAATTATAGAAACATACTTAGTATCATAATAATCTTTCTTTATTTTTCAAATGCTTAATAAGTAAAATTTCCATACACACAATACTAATATTATGATAAAGAAATATAAAGATTAATATCCATGCAAATCAAAATCTATCAAAATCTATTACAAACATTATATCCTAATTAACTTACTTATAATGTCTACCATCCCTATCATTTCGATCCATGTTGATATATCAGAGAAGGTGGAGATAACAGTCATGTCAACACTTAAACCTTCTGCAACAAATATAATAATTATTTTTTTATAAATAATAATTTACTAAAAATACTGAAGATTATCCCACAAATTATATTAAACAATTCAAGAAGAGAGAAAAACACAGCCGAAATTACGGATACGGAGAATTTGACTCATTATTAAATTTATCTAAATAAAAAATAAAACATAAAAAAATTTCAAGTTCGTAAGCTCATTTAAGATTACAACTACTCAGATAATAGTCCTAATAAACAACTAATTTCATGATTATAAAAAATAATAAGTTAATAATTGTATTTTTTTTAATCTATCACTTTTATATTTTAGAATGCTATTTTAAATTTATATATAAAATAATAAATAAAATTTACCTCTTGTGTAGATAAACCCAATTCTTGGATATCATCTTATAACATAAAAAAAAATATATTACTTTAAATGAAATAAAAAAAATTATAATTAATAATATATATTTTATAACTATCAAAAACTAACAAACTAAAAAGAAAAAATTCTACTATATATTATCTTTATCCTCATATCTCTTTAACAAACAATTTTTTTTTTTTTGAGGAAGCTCCAATATGTATGTTGCATTTTTTCCGATGCCCTACCAACAAATTAAAATTTTAACAAATTATTCAACTTTAAAACGAGTAAAACAATTAAAATTTTAAATATACCTTTATTTTCTTAAGTTCTGTCCTACAATGTCTAAAGAAAGACAAAAAAACACATCAAATATTTTTACACCAAAAGAATAATTCATACACTAAATTATTTAATATAAATTAATAATTCAAACATTAGATAATATTAGTTTCGCGATGTCTATGATACGAATATCTAATAAGAATTACAAAAAAAAAAGCATTTAAAAAACTTACTTGCTAGCACTGTTAAAAAAATCAAAGCCTTATGGATACGATAAATTTATAAAATTGAGCGAGAATTGATTTTCAACAAAATTCGACGAAAATATCTTTACAAATGATTGTTTATTTTAATTTTTTAATTTATTTTCTCCTAATAATATGAGATAATCGTGAGAAATCATCAAATGATAAATTTTACCTTTACAAATAAAAAACGGTTGAAAAAATCAAGACATTACTCCACCATTAATACTTATACAAAACAAACAAAAAAAAAGTGTCCGTGAAATAAAAATACAAATGTAAATAATTATTTATCGAGTCAACTAACAGACGACTTGTAATTGTGCAGGAGGTATTTCAAAATTGTCCCCCATTGAATCCCTTAATGTTTGAGAAATAATCCGCAGAATATTCAAAAATTTCTATCAATAAAAAGGATTCATGTTCAAAGTCCTAAATTCTAAGACTGAATTCAAGTTCATACAAATAAGTATCGAATTTATGAATTTTAATCAAAATCTAAATATTAAGTCCTTCGTATGTTCTGAGACAATGTCAAGATATAAAAAAATTACACTCAATAACAAAAATTGATATGCAAAACGTACGTACGATTATGCTCGCAGACCCACACTTATTTAATGGTCAAAGAGAAACTAAACCTAACAGAATAAGAGAACTCGACGATCAAACAGATTAAAAAACGTGGAGTGACCAGAATATTACATAGCATATTATAGAATTAAAAGGTACGTTTATATATATAACCGAAGGTTAATTGAATTACAACACATCTTATTTTGTTGAGAAGATTAAATAAATGCTTCGATCGCGTGCTTCATAGATATATTTATGACGGGCAACATGACGTCGCGTTGTAAAATTATTGCGGTCTGCATGGATAAAATATGTATTATATCTGATATATATATTTTTAATTATTATCAGTTATTTAAGTTTTTGATTTGAATAATTTTAAAATGATTAATTAATTTTATAAAAAAAATAATAATTATCAAAATAAATTAAAAAAACTAATTTTAATAATCAATATTTTTAAGTCCGCTATTTATTAAAAAAAATCTCCTATAATATAAAACAGTTGAATTTCAAACTTCTAAATTATCATTAGAAGATTTAATCACATACTCTACTCGGCTATTGTATTTGATATTGACACTGCTAAAGGATAATCCGACATTCACACTAGGCTGCATATGCTGCATGGGTAATTTGTCACTATATCTATCTTTTTTATTAAAGTAGTATTTCAGATCTGATTAGATCAGAATATACTCTTGATGTTAGATAAATATTAAATTTGGACACTTCTATAAATTGATTCACTATCCAACTGACTCTTAAAAAAAACTATTATTTTTAACCCTTTATACAAGATATATCAAAACTGACACAATAAGGTGTCTTGCCTTGGTCAATAAATGTCCACTGTGAAAACATCACTTAAATACTTGTAATATCTTTTTGTAAGTAGATATTGTTTGTTCTATACGTAGTTAATCTTTTATCCTCCTTCATATGACCACAACCTAAGGCATCCAAAAAATAAATGTTCTTCTATCTCCCTCGCTTACGTGCATTGTATATCCTGGGTGGAAAGGCGTATTTGTGTCAGCATTCATAATCTAATTTCATGCTACGATTGGATATACGACCTTCATACTGTTCGCACCAAGTCTATTTAAAACTAAGATACCTAAAAAAGTCATATGTTCGTGCCACCTCTCCATCTTGCTCAAACCATTCTGTCATTCTTCGTATAACATCCACCAACGACTCAGATGTCAAAAGTAAAAAATCTCAGATATAAATTAATCATTTGATTAGCGATGAATCCGAGTATATTATCGATTGAAGGTTAAGCAATCGATTGGGTTGATTGATTGTATTTTTTTTCTTTCCATAAAGCCTTCTTTTATAGTCTTTAAGTCGAGATTGATTTCCGTCTATCAATCGATTGATTTTATTTATCAGTCGATTGATCTACTATTGATTCAAATGTTGCGCTGACATGTTAGCTCAATGACTTCATCCATCTTAGCATTAATCAAGTCCCGCATCGGGGGCGCTGGGGGCGAGCGTTTCGCCTTTTGCCACAATTAATCAAGTCCCGCAGTCGAGTTTTGAACATTCTATTTACTCGAATAATGACATTAGTCCATTGATATATTTCATTAGTCGACTGTTACACTCTATCAGTCGAGTTTTTCAATCAAATTTTGAAGCTTTTGTAAATTATTATAATGCCCATCAATCGACTAATTAAATTCATTAATCGATTATACTATAGCAATATTATAGCATAATATTATTCATTATTATTATAGTAGTACTTTAGCAACTGTATTTTTTTTAAGATAAATTTTTTTTGACATCAATTAGTCGATTGATACAGTTGGCTAGCTAATATTTTTGTTTCGGCCTTATTAAAGTTAAATTCTCATTTCATCCGTTATCTAATTAATCTCAATTTTAAAATATTGATTATTTGAATAAATTTATATTAATATTTTTTAATTTATCCTGATAATTAATTATTATTTTTTATAAAATTAAATTGATAATTTTAAATTCAATATTATTTAATCTGATAAATTATTTTTTTAGAGAATCAAAAGAACTTCTTTTAGAGTATCATCTAGTTAATTTGAAACACCGCCTTCTCTCCAAACTAAATTCAAAAAGCTGTCCGCTATTTACCTGTTGAAAGACGTATTTAATTAATATGATAAAAAAGCATTACCTGCAAGTTTTAGATATTGTTATTTTTTATATATATACTTGATATTTAAATTATATTTATAATGAAATAACGTGCGGACTATATAATATAATATAGACGTTAAAATTATGGTAAAAATGCCCAGTGAGGCACGTCACGGAGAAATTTATCATTATTCTTGTAACGATCAAATCGATAGATCGAGATTATTAGTCAGGCGGACAGAGACAGGAGCCTGGACACACGTCACGTGCTAAATTCGATTTTTCATGCTAAATTTGATTTTTCTTTATAAAAATTTAGACAGGCGGGAATGGAGATTTTTGTCTCTCCTATCTTTGAGCTCTCTTATGCTCGTCTTAAGTCGTCGACGTTTATTCATTTTTCAGAATCATTTCTTTATTATGATTTTTTATGACTAATTTATGTTTTATTTCATGAATTTACCAAGTGATACATTGGAGTTCTTATTTTACTTCGGATCCATCCCCTCTTCTTTTTTTCATTTTTATTGTTACTAATTTGTATTTATTATCTTTAGCTAGACTCACATAAGTCGTATACATTCACTTTTTATTTTTCAAATGGATTATTTTGACGAATTAATTAATAAGATATGATTTAAATTTATAAGTCCTTCAATTATCCTTTCCTAAGCGTGATGATAGAAAGCTGAGGCAATGTCACATCTAAAAAAGTGATGATGACAAAGCCTGATGCAATGTCACATTGATTCTGATTCTTCATCGCGAGGCACGTGACCTCCTCTCCGCCTCAGTTCTGACTTATTTTCGTGTTTCCAATCTTTTCTACTTTCTTCTACTCTCCTCATCTTCATCTTCGGCCGTGGTAATACGAATTTCCTTCCCAATATGAGTTTCATCGTTTTCTTATAATATCGTCTGTGTTTCCTTTACTTTCATTTAAAAAAATCTACTTACATTTCTTGTCTCCATCTAATTTTTGTAGTTTTGTTCTGATCGATTTAATTTTACACTGCTATTTCAGACCTTTGGACATGAGATCAGAAAAGCATTATTTTTTTCTTGAAATATTTTCTTGAGTTTGAATCTGTGTAGGTACCTAGGTAATATTGTTTTTCATATTTAGATAGTCCCTTTTTAATTTAAGTGGTATTTTAAATTATTGTTAAATTGGATATGTTCCTATCAACCCGCAATTTGCTAGGGATCCGATTGTGAATTCCCTATTTGATTTTGTCCGTCTCTATTTCACAGCGCCGCCACCGCTCTCAAAACCCTATTTCACACTCTGATCGCCCTAATTCATCTTCGTTCTTCCATCGCCTTCAGCCGGAAAAAGCTCTGCTGGAGTAGGCCGGTCGACGTAAATCTGAGCAACGATCCAAAAGAAACCGTGGTATTTGTTCCATCTCTTTCTCTTTGACTCGTATGTTGCGATCTGCGACACGGTTGTTGGAAACTGAAA
>JBBUKS010000086.1:50678-66206 GCA_038050645.1 Hedychium gardnerianum | reverse complement strand
TGAGCACTGTTCATCCGAATCTGATTTTTATTCTAACTCCTGCAACATACGTTAGTATAAAATATACCTGCAACCAAAGAGTTAGCACATATTATAATTGCATGCAGATGACATAGATCCTGTCTACCCAAGATCAGAATCTAATCACGGTCTCAACTTAGAGTTCCACTTTGGACCTAAGTTGAACCGGCACCTAAGTCTCTGTCAGGGACTCGACCTCACTGGATTCGCTCCTCCAGTTTCTTACCTCTCTTACCATTTATCGAGTTATCTCCTCGACGTCTCTTGACCCACCAGGGTTTTCTGCCAGAATCACACATCTGAATTTCGGCCAGTCGTCTAGTCCTCTCTGACCCAGCTAGACTTTCCGCCAATCGTTTGGTCCTCCTTGACCCGATTGAACTTCAGTCTGGTGTTTGGTCATCTAGATTCATCAAGTTAGTTAGCATGCACACTTAGCTCAAGAGGTTAGATAATAACAGTCTAACTTTAACATATCGTCATACATCAAAACTCTGGGTTAGACTATTAGTGCAAACTGCACCAACACTTGGCACAAGAGAGAAGTCCTAATGAGACTAGGCAAACCTAATTGGAAACTAGGTCAAGTCTAAGATGGGTCAGCTGAGAGCTGAACACTTGGCACATGATTAGAAGTTCACGTGGGTCAAGGAGGACTTGACATGTGACATGAGCTAGAGCTAATTGATTGGTCAATTGATTGATTGAGTGAGTCAATCGATTGAAGTTGTTCTCACGAGAACAAAAGGAGTTGGAATCGATTGGTCAATCAATTAAGGGCTCACCAATCAATTGGGAGAAGTTAAAATCGCGAGTGTACAGTGAGGCTTGAAATCGATTGGGTAATCAATTAAACTTGGTCTTAATCGATTAGGCTCAGTTCCAATCGATTAAGAAGGTGTTTGTCGCGAGAGAACAAAAGGGGCTATAATCGATTGGGTAATCGATTAAGGCTTGGTCAATTGATCAGGTGATCAATTAGGATCATTTTCACGAGAGAATAGAAAGTGTGGGAATCAATTGGGCAATCGATTAAGTAGTTTTCTCTTTCGTGAACAGTAACTTCTGAATCGATTGGGTAATCGATTATAAGCTACCTAATCGATTGGTATGATTCACCAATCAATTAGCTAAGCGAAAAAGTCGTTCTACAGGTTTGAACGGTCGGATCTGATGTGGTAATCGATTGGGGGTAAAGTCAATCGATTAAGGAACCCTAAGTTAGCACGATAAAAGGGGTTTTCATGAAGGATTCAAAACATGGTTCTTCACGCTAGTTCTTGGAAATTTGAGGAAGAAATGTTGTTGTATTTCTAAGTCTACAAGAGGCATTTCCAAGCAACAAGAAGATCATGCAAGCAAGATTCTTATTGTATTATGTATTTACTTCCTTATTCTTATTGTATTCTTATTGTGAGCTTCTACGAGGCTTCTCCGCCTCTTGGAAGGAGGTTTTTATAGTGCATCTGTGAGTGAGGAGAGTTGATCTTTGAGTTAGTCATTTCAAGGAGGTGGATACCAAGTAAAACGAAGGTGTTAGCATTGCTTCAAGGTTTTCGCTGCAACAACAACTCAAAAGAAGCAATCATAGCTAATCACCCCCTCTAGCTCTCTATGTGTCATAACAGGTACAACCCGACTTTTACCTTCAAGTACAAAACTTAAATAATTTGATTTGAAGTGCAGAACTTTTGAAAACCAGTGAAGACCCGCCTTTCACCTTTAACCCAAGAATCATCAACGAACGTCGAGTCTGAAGAAGTAAGAAGGTGGTAATCGGAACAACCAGAGGACAGCTAACGTGAAGAAGTGGTTTGCGTTGTATTTCGAAAGCAAAAACAGACTTATTCGAGTAGAAGGTAAGTTATGTTTTGTGCCCTAAATTTTGATCGATTTATTATTCTTGTTTATAGCATAAAATAGTTATAATTTAGTACTATAAGAAATTTTCATAAAATTTCTAAAAATTGAACAAATTTTTGATTCAAGTACTAAACCATTATAATTTATCATAAAACTGTTATAATTGAGTACTCTAAAAAATTTCTAAAGAATTTCTAAAAATTAAATAAATTTTCAATTCAAATACTAAACCATTATAATTGAGCATGAAACAGTTATCATCGAGTACTCTAAATTTTTTTCACATAATTCTTAAAAATTGAACAATTATTAGATAACCATTCCATAATGAAAATAGATAAAATACAAATATAATCAAAAAACTAAACTCTAAATATTGGACATGAAATCGGTAGCCAAAAATTAAGGCGCTGCTTTTCTTTAATTGACAGCTAAAAATACAAATCCAATCAGAAAATTAAATCCCAAATCTCATGAAATCATTTAATTAAAAAAGATCAAACACAGATTTACTCATAAAGGTCCAATTTTTTAAAAAAAATCATAAAGTCTAGTAAAAAAAATCATACCTTCTTCTCTTCTCTTGTTCATTGGTTTTTCTCTTCATTTGAAGCGCTACTTCACTTCAAAGGTTTGATCATCGCTTCAATTTTGGCTTTTAAGGTCGACTGAATTTGATGGGCATGATTGTCAATGATTTAGAATAAAAATCAACGTTGAGAATTGGGAGGAAAAGAATATTTTATTATATTATTTATTATTCTTCGAAAATAAAGGAGGGGATCAGCTGAGGGTAATGGAGTAAATTGATGTCTATTAAGTAGTTGAAGCAAATAAATATATTTAGTCTTGGAGCGAAAATAATTTTTTTCTAAGTTAGTGATTGATAGTAAATATTAGGGGGGCATTTTTTTATATATATAATTTATCGTTTTTTTATACGAATACAAATGTAAAAGAAAAAAAATAATAATAAAGATATTTCTCATGCAACGCGTGCTGTTTTACCAAATGACTGATTCCACCTAACAAGCACAGTCGTCCTTTTGCCGCGGCCTCCAGGGTATCTTTTAGGGTAGCTTTGCGTGCGCCGGACACAGTGTATGGTTCTCGTCAACTAATTTTTCTTAACGGCCTGCGATCGCCGGTTTCCGTAATATTCTACGTAACACCGTTACATTCTTCTACTCTCTGTCTCTCGCTCGCACTCCAATTCATTCGCCTCCTCCCTCGCAGCTCGCGCGATTCTCCTTCGATCGAAGTCGCCCAATCCCCTCGCAGCTCTCCTCCCCGCTCCCAGCTCTCATGGCCTCCGACTCAAGCAACTGCTGCTCCGGATTGCGAGCTCGAGCGTAGGGTTTGGGCTTTTAATCCACCCGCTTCCTCCATTTTTCTTGTTTACATGTCTTCGCCTTCTTCGGCGTCTGTAGCGGCGCCAGCGGTCAAGATCTGCTTCAACACACACTGTAAGGAGTCCGTATCGGACCATCAGCCACCTCGGAGGAGGGGCTGGCGCCTTCGCGCCGGAGAGATCGCCGAGCTTTGCGACCGCTGCTCGTACAGCCTCTATATCTCGCCCACTCTACTACTTCATCTTACTGTCCCTTCATTCATAAACCGTTTCTTCTGTTTATATTGTTTAAAAATGTGTTGGGTCATTCAGGATTCGAGTTTTTCGGTGCTCAGATTTGGTTTTCCAGTGAGCCACCGCGGCGGCGGCGGCGGTTGTTTCTTTCCATCTACTTTTCGTATATCTGTTCATTTATTATTTTACGACGACGTGCTTTCTAAATTGGTGTTCTATTTCTTACCCCAAAAATGGAGTTCTATTATTGCGACATGTTTGAGTCTATTTTTCTAAAATAGATTTTTATGTTTAATAATTACGGTAGAAATGTTAACAGATGTCATCTTATGCTTCCGATACACGAAATGCATATAATTTATTATTATTTTTTTTCTTGTTCGAATTTTCTCTCCAATCAATCGCGTCATTCTTATATTTAAATCCCGATTCTTGTCCACTGTAGATCCGCGTTTGAGCAAGGAACTTTCTGCGAGACGTTTCATGCCGATGATTCTGGTTGGAGGAACTGTGAGACGTGCGTCAAGGTTAGAGATCTCTGTTAACTATTTAGATTAGCAAGTTACTTGTGGGCGTGGCTGAAGGCAAAATCGTTGTCCTATTTACAGCGACTGCATTGTGGGTGTATCGTGTCAGCTCAGACTTATGTTTTTCTTGATGCTGGAGGAGTTGAATGCATTGCATGCGCTAGGAAATCTCTTACGACGGTTAGCTGCAAAAGCCTCTTTTTATCACTGTCATGCAGTACTTATCTTTGATTCTTCCTTTCTTCTATTGACTTCATCATAATTTATTGTTTGAGCTGCAACACAACATCGGATTCACTCAGACATTTTGTCTTTATCTAGAATTTGTCTTTTGGATTCTTTGTGGGTCCAAAATTTCTATCATTATATGATACAGAAGCACGAAATAAAATGAGAGATAATCTGATTAGCTGGAAACACACTGTACTGGTATAATCGCTGCTGTCTGTTTATTTCAAAACTGAATGCTATCCGGATATGTTCCTTAATTTACGTAAGATTTTATCTTTGTATATTCCTCCTATACTTTCTAACCAAACATCTATACTTGGAGAAATGGTCTAATTGACTATGGAGTGTCTAAGAACAGCAATCGTGCGATTCTATTGTTTTGTCTCCATACTAAATCATTTGGTAGCTGTATTCTACTGAATTGATTTTAATCTGTTAACATAGTTATTTGTTGCATTTAAGCTCATGTTAAGCTCATTCCATACCATGAGTACAAATATAGATATCCAAGATTAACTTTTCAGATATATTAGACTTTTAATACTTTGCTTCTTGACTTCATTCCTATTCATAAATTTCTAGGCACCAAATCAAATATCATCTTCTCTTATGCTTATGCAACAGCATGTACCTGAAAGGAGAGATTCGCCTGCTAAAACCTGGAGATCAATTGCCACTCCATTGTCTGGTCAGTGGCGTCAAGCTCCACATATGTGGAATATGACAATGCAGTCTGATTTGCAACAAAGACTATCATATGAATTTGACAGACCTAGTAGCATTGAGAAGTTGGCACCTGGAAGACGCCATTCTATTTCAGCACATGAAAAGAAATTTGAGCCTGAGAGAAAATTTTCTACCAACCTTAACAACATCTCACGAGATAAATACACTAACGGGAATACAGGTTTGGAGTCATTTCTTTGTTATGGGAAATATTATATGTGAGTAATGCTGGCATTTTCACAAACTTCTTGTAGGAGAAAATGATCCTATGTCTATAAGGAAATCAGTAAGTGCAGACCCTTGTTCTACCAGTTCCTTAGTTAACTTTGAAGCAAAGCCAAATTCATCTATCAAGTTGCAACAATTACCTGTTTCAAAAGAAAACTCGTCTCTACTTATTGGTCTTCCAGCATCCTTTTCATCATCAAATGGAGTTAAAGATCCAATGAATTTTTCACCAAACCAACCACTAGCACAAGTAACTACTCCATTATCAAAGCAGTTTTACCCTCAGCGTATGAATGAAGCTGAATTGCAAGTTCAAATGCACAATGGAAGAACTCGAGTCGATGCCTATCCACGGACACAATTGCTTCCTCGATATTGGCCTAGGATAACAAATCAAGAGCTGCAACAAATATCCGGCTAGTATCCTTCTATTTTGTATGTTTTGGCATTATCACACATACCTTAATGTACTTATCTATGATGTTATTCCCTATCCTTTCAATGTTACTGAAGTCTTTACTTAACTGTTACAAGTCCACAATCCTCCATCACTCCCTTGTTTGAAAAGATGTTGAGCGCTAGTGATGCCGGGCGGATTGGACGACTTGTACTTCCAAAGAAATGTGCAGAGGTAACTCCATTTTTTTAGTATTAATATTAGAAATTTCAGCAACCTTAAGTTCATGAAATAATAAATCTCTTTTTATGCTTCTAAAATTTAATGTCGGTACAAAATTGCTGATTCTTCCAACAAAGTTTAATGTTCATGATGCCTGACTACAATAAAATAATATGTCCTGCGCCAAGGGAATTAGATCTCCATAGAGTCCACATATTTCCTACTTATTTATTGTCGAGGGATTGCTAAGCTGAATTCTTGCATTATTTATCCAACATATTTTTTGTTTTATACACTGTACTTCACAGCTCTTAAGGATTTGTGGCTTTATGTACTTTTGAATGTCATTAAACTCATTAACTCATTGTTGGTTTGAATTTGCTTGGAATACATTACATAGTTACTGGGATTGAGTTTTATTAGCTTTATACATAAAAAAAAAACAAATTATTTTACTCCCAACTATTGGAGAAGGTGACATGGATTCTATCTTATCATGGACTCTATGCAAAGTTTTGCTAATAATATCTCTCTACCCTTCACACCATCTTAACCTATATTACCTCATATTTATCAAATTTGCTTCATACATATAGCAATAGCTCTTTAGATAAACATGTTCTTGTTTGTTAACTTTTTGATCCACCGGAAGTTTTCATCTAGAGAACTACTCTAGTTTCTTAGTTGGTCTTCTTGTTGTCTATATTTTCAACACAGGCATACTTCCCTGTAATTTCTCAGCCAGAAGGACTTCCTTTAAAAGTTCAGGATGCAAGTGGAAAGGATTGGGTATTCCAATTTCGATTTTGGCCTAACAACAACAGTAGGATGTATGTGTTGGAGGGGGTTACACCTTGCATTCAGGCAATGCAACTACAAGCAGGTGACACAGGTATTATTCTAATATATTTAGATGATGATCTCTTGGGCAAAGATATTGCTATTGGATGCCTCCATGGTTTCTCCAGATAATCCTTATTAATCCTCCTCAAGATCAATGGATGCATTGACACGTATTTCTTTAAGTTGACCATATTTGATCTTAACACTTTTATATACCATTTCTTCCGGTTTTAGTTTAATTATCCTCTAGTCATCAGGACAAGAGATATCAAAGTTACCGTATATGTTATCTTATGGAAGTTGTTTCTCTTGATGGTTTTAGTTTTATATTATTGTTTCACGCTTGACATATTGAAGTTGTGAAGGTAATATATGCAATATACAAGTATAGTGGCACATAGTTGTATGGTGTTTATTTTTATTTCTGTGTTGAAACTAAATGTATTTCCGCAGTTACATTTAGTAGGATAGATCCAGAAGGAAAGTTGGTCATGGGATTTAGAAAGGCTTCTAACAGCTCTACTGAGCAGGTTGGTTGATCAAGTGTTGGTCATTTCAAAAATGTATATGCTTGGCTAGAATTTTGTTGTTCTGGAAATGGATTAATCCTGTTTTGTCATGTAGCATGTTATTGTGCTGATAGAGAAACTTCTCACCACTTGTATCTATGCTCCTGTAAACCTTCCAATTGAATTCACTGTCAATGCATCAATTTGAATTTGTTTTTTGTTGGTCCATGGTCATTTATGTATTAACAAAATTAAAGTTTGACTGCCCTACGCTGAAGAGTATAGCCCTGCATATTATATTGCTGAAATAGATTCATGTAGCCAACCCTACAATATCATAAACATTGTTGATGGCCCGAGTTTCTTTCATTAAAGCCTTTGCATGGTTTCTTTTCCTAATTTGATTGATTCACATTTGCTTCATCAAATATAAAGCATCCAACTAGTCTATGCTAATACAATCATGTTAAGATAAGTTACCTTTTGATAAAGGTGTTGTATTCTTCATATTATTGTATTAAGTAGCAAGGATGAACTACTAATATGTTAAACATCTGTTATATAATTTATTATAGTGTTACGATTTCATGGCCATTCCCTAATTTTGCATTGCATCATCATGAATTCTAAGCTAAAATTTGTACCTGGGATTTTGTAACCTGCAGGATCCTGAAACACATAAATCTAGCAGCGAAATCTCACCACTGCCAGAAGGTAATAAGAGAACAATATGTAACCCTGAATGTTGCTTTTGAAACCTCTAAAGTTATCATAATGGTCAATGCAGCAGATCAGATCACCTCACTTAAACAAAAGGATGGATCTACCACCAAGCTATTGCAGGTTCCTAGCAAAAGAAAAGCCAAAAATCTGGGCTCAAAGAGTTACCGCCTACATATTGAAAATGAGGAATCCATGGAATTGAAACTGACATGGGAAGAGGCTCAAAAGTTGCTCCGTCTGCCTCCCAATTCTTCTCCTAGTATTGTTGTTATCGAAGGCCATGAATTTGAGGAATATGAGGTGAATAAATAGCTTCAATTTTATGTCATACTTGATTATTATAGCAAAAATCTTTAAATCATGTCATTAGGTTTTGTGGGGATTTAATGATAGAGATTCAATTCAAGGATTCTTGTTTTATCTTGTGGTTGAATATCATGTTCATTGTTCTCCTTCCTGACTATCAATTCACTTTTTACATTTTTTACCCATATCTCCACAGCGTCCATAAAATGATTGCTCATTGAGTGAATCTCTCTTTGCTTAAACCAATCATTTTCTTATCTGTGAAATTTTAGTTGTGTAGCACTGCTTTAATTCCTGCAAAGAAGATTTTCAGTTAGAACATGACTACTTTTCCTAATTAAGATTATTCTATTCAGTGAAATTAAACTAACAAATTATTAAAGATCTGAACTTGTTAGTCTGTTAGATCCTCAACAAGCAAGAAATCACTCACATACAATTAAATTAATCTAGTCTTCCTTCTGACAATTTCATGATTCACTCCATGTCAATTATGAGATCGATTTGAATTCTAAATTGCTAGTTCAAAAAAGCTTGATCATTGCACAATTGCCGCAAGTCAGTGAGCTATTGTGCATTGTGGAGTCTCTTCATGCAACAGTAGTGAGTCATGTAGTTATGGTTGTAGTAGAGTTGTAGACTTGTAGTGCATTTACTTGTAATAAACTCAATCCAAGCAACTGCACCGAATTTTCCTAATATTCTGCCTTCACTAAATTATCAACCCATCCATTCCATATATTCATTTCCAAGTATAATTATGACAAATGGAAAGTCACTGGATGCCATGTTAAACCTTGGTAAACTCAGACATTTCTTTTACCATTGTAGCCTTGTTTACTATCGTGCATAAATAAGACAAACAATGAATCTGTCTTTAACATCTAATTCTTTCTCCTCAACACTACAGGAAGCACCTGTACTAGGGAAGAAGACATACCTTACCTCAGATCAAGCTGGGTATTTCTTTCTGGACTATCTTCCTGATATTTCATCATGTTTTTACATATCTTTTGATGCATTTGGTATGGGTTTTATCTCCAGTCTAGTTGTAAAAAAAAATCCAAGTAAAAAATTGTTAGGAATATACATGATATTTTAATCTATATGTAAATAAATCATTAACACTTTTATGTAAAGATCATAAATGCGGTTTAATCTGTAATGAGCAAATATATTAAAAAAAATCTGAGGTTGTTAAAAAAATTTCAATCATCTACTCAAAGCGTCAACAAATAGTTCTTCATATGATTATCACTACTCTGCGATGACACCACCACCAATCTATGTTTGTTATCTTTAACTCTACCTTTTATTTTTCTGATGATTATATCACAACTTAGAATGACAGTTTTGACTATTGGAAAGTAGTAAGTATTAAAATGATGACTAATTTAATATAATTGTGTATCAGTGTCATAAATTTATAATAATAATAATTTTAATTGTTAGATGAAGACTAAGTATTTATTCAATATGCCATAAAATAATTTAAATTTAGTTATTCAAATTTTTTATGATGTATAACTTTAATTATAAAATATGTATTGGAACATGAAAAATAGTAATTATCAATACTTAGGTATATATGACATTACAACTTGACATGGCACTTATGCCTTGTGACTGATTATTTCTTTGACTTGATAATAAGGATTAAAATCTCATTCATGGCATTTCCCATTGTTGGCTAGAATGAGATAGTATCAATGTCAATTGATGTGTCATTTTTGGGTAAGAAGTTGTGCCATCCAACATCAAATAAGGTGAGAGGGTGGAGGAGCAGCAGAAGAGTTGGATGAAGAAGAGGAGAAGAAGCAGAAGAGGAAGAAAAGGAAGAAGAGGTGGTGTACCAAGGGCTATGATGTTTATTGGTGAGAATTTCAATGGCTTTCTGTCTTT
The DNA here is from genome assembly GCA_038050645.1 of Hedychium gardnerianum. Classification (NCBI taxonomy): domain Eukaryota; kingdom Viridiplantae; phylum Streptophyta; class Magnoliopsida; order Zingiberales; family Zingiberaceae; genus Hedychium; species Hedychium gardnerianum. The sequence goes on along the minus strand of JBBUKS010000086.1, from coordinate 56,123 downwards.
GCTTCCTCGATGCTCCTCCTTAATGATCTCCATGCTAGGCCCCCTCTGATGTGGTGCCAGTGCATCTGACTAAGGTCACAGTTTTGAGCCAATTGCAGTCTCAATAACAACAATGGAGCAATATGTCTCACCTGTTTCAAGTGATACGAGATTTCAATACTTATACGAGGGAGTTAGATATGGGTGTCAAATTGGAACATAATTGGAAACTTTGGGAGGGTAAAGTGTCATCTTCTAAAGGTTGGAAATTGCACAAGGTTGTGACAGCCAAAACCTTTGAGCATGGATCGTATTGCCAACCCCAAATACCTGGGGACACTTTGTTTGCTGTTGTGGTTCTAAAGTGTCATTTGAAGTCGAGATTACTTTATGCAAAAATAGGTGAAGGATAGTGGGAAAAAGTTGCACTAAAAACAAAAATTAATAAGTAATAAAAGGCTCCATTAAGCAATCTAGAGTGACAAATATACTGTATTGGCATTTTAAGTTGGATACTTGACTGTTCCACTTAGCTGATGGAGGAAGTGGAGTATTGTCTTATTTTTCATCCATAATTTACTGAACTTATGCATTATATGCACTACTTCGTTGGAGATAAAGCGTGTAATTTGGATTTTGGAATGCCAATGTGAGACTGATCAAGCCATCTCATAGCTACCCATATACTCTGTTTGTATTATGTGCTACAGCTGTACATGGTACGTAATAACATGGACTTGTGTGACAGGATCAAGTTTGTAAACTTTGCTCATGAGAATCAGATTCCTATGAGTTGCATAATTAGACAAAAATTATGGTTCTCCTTGGCACTCAGTTTGTACTCATGCATAAATAGATGAAAATTATGGTTCTCCTTAGGTTTCTATACTTGGTGCATAAATTGGGATATGCAATAGTATTAGCTGTGCCTTTAACTTAGCAGAATCACTTTAGCCATCATAAAAATCATGCATCCAGGTTGTTTGTAAGTGTGTTACATGGTTTCAAATATTATCTGTTTTTTTTGTCATTTAGCCACACTTTAATATGTGATGTAAACTGTTAGGTTCTTGCAATAGGAAAAAATGGACTCTTGGATGAAATATTGGGCTCAATATTTAACTGAGCATTTAGAGCTACCGAGTGTCTGATATCGTCATGTTTCTGTTTTGAGTTTGATGCACTTCATTTTCATTGTACCCTGCCATATATAGATTGATTAATTCTGTAGGTAAATTCATGATGTTTGCTAGTATTATCAAATATGCACCAATATGTATATTGTTACTAGTAATGTCAACTACTAAGTTGCTTTGTATTCATTCTTTGTAACATTGTCCAGTGAAAGTCACCAATGGGTTCGATGTGAAGAATGTTTGAAGTGGCGCAAAGTGCCAGTGGAGGCACTACTTCCATTCAAGTGGACCTGCTTGGAAAATGTTTGGGATCCTGAAAGGTGACTTGGAGCTTTATATTTTGGAACTGTCGAAGTCACGTCATTTTTAGTTAAATTTTGGCATCCTCAAATGGATCATGAATATTTAAAGTATATGGCTGTCAATGCTCTGTTAGATTCAGAGAATCAGAAAATCTAGAATGAGGATTTACATACAGGAAATCACTAGGACTTGCAAACTTGGACCACTCGGATACTTAACAAGTTCTGAAACAGAAAAATGCAAGTTCATGTTTTTGTGCGATATCATAAACATGTGTAGGATCATACTGTCTAATATTGGGTCAGTTGCAAATTTTATTCCAACTTTTACCATTTTTTACATGTCTATCTTGACCTTTTAGTTTAAACAAATCTATATTTACCTATTTAAATCCTTAACAATTAGATTCTGTTGTTAATATCATCGATTTACAATTAAGTGATGAGATGACACCCAAGTATGACAGTGCAGTCAATTAATTGAGTTCCTCAAATAGCTAAGTGATATAAACAAGATGGGTCAATTATTTGTAATTCAGTATCGCATGGCAATATAATAAATTGGATAAAAATTGTCATCGCAGGTGCATGTCAGCTCTGAATGACAAATGTATTCCTAAGTGACTGACAGGATGCGATTCATTATTGAAGATTTAATTGATTATGATTAAATTTTTAAACTAAAAGGTGAACATTAATTTGTTAAATAAGGGGTTAACGTTGAGATATATTTTGCAATTAACCTTATAACATTTTGATGTCAATAGCCATCTTAATGATACAAGCTATAACTTTGACTGATGTTGATGATCTGACCAGATGAAAGAAGTTATTATGTCCAACTAATAACCCAAAATAGTTACTGTCTTGGTCTCTGAAAATGTTGGGAATATAATAAAAATTTCGCATTAAAAAATCATGAATTTAAAAAGAAAAGATATCTTCATTGATATGAGACACTTTTAGTAGAGAGACCAAGAATAAAATCATGAGAGCTTAGGTCTAAAGTAGACAATATCATATCATTATGGAAACATGTGAATTCCTTCGGTCATAACAAGTGATATCAGAGTCATGGTCCAGATCGAATGACATATAGGGTGGCCTTAAACGAAATTGAGGTGAGGCCTCAAGCATGTCATGAGTGACTGGATGCTCGCGGGAAAGCCCGAAGTAGGTCAAGAGTAACCGAATGCTCGCGGGGAGATCCGAAGCAAGTCAAGAGTAACCAGATGCTCGCGGGGAGGCCCGGAGCATGTTGAGAGTAACCGAATGCTCACGGGGAAGCCCGGAGCAAGTCAAGAGTGACAGAATGCTCACAGGGAGTCCCGGAGCAGGTCAAGAGTGACCGGATGCTCGCGGGGAGGTCCGGAGCAGGTTAAAAGTGACCAAATGCTCGTGGGGAGGCCCAAAGCGGATCAAGAATGATCGGATGCTTGAGGAGAGACCCGGACCATGAGAGTAATGGTGGTCCTTCGTTTGAGGGGAGAATTATTGGGAATATAATCAAAATCCCACGTTAAAAATATATGAAAAAATCATGGGTTTAAGAAGGAAAGATATCTCCATTGGTACGAGACCTTTTGGATAGAGAGTCCAAGAACAAAATCATGAGGGTGTAGGCTTAAAGCGGACAATATTATATCATTGTGGAGATATGTGAATTCCTTTTGTCCTAACAGAAAACTAATAGAAACGCCCTAAATGCTCTGGATTTGTGCCTTTTGAATTGCACATATTAAGAACACATGAATAGTCCCTGGCAGGAATTGTACATGTATCCATCTAGCATACTTCATTCCACTTTTTGTTTATTATTATAGAAAAGTTGCATTCTTACGTTCAACCTTAAACATAAAACCATTGTTTCTAAACTTGTCATCAGAATAAGAAGTTTGCAACTCTTTCCAACTAAACTCCTGTTAGTTATGTACATACACGGATTCACCAAAAGTGTGATAGGCTTGTCAACAATTTGCTCAATCCTATTTAACTGTTTGTTACTGGTTCTTTCAATATGTTCAGGTCATCTTGTTCTTCTGCTCAAGAATTGAGTTTGGAGCAGATAGCAGACATGGTCTCCTGTAAATCAGGTATATATTTTATTTCCTCAGTCTTTTGTCATCATACTATGGCTATAATCTCCAAAGATCGTCAGTATTCAATATTTTCTGCTAATTAGGTATGTTTATTTGTTATCATTTTCTAAAGATAGCTTAATGTAGTACAATTACAAAGAATTGTGGCTTAGTAGCTGTTGGATTTTCCAGTTTCTTTTCTGAAGTCAAGTACTCCAAATGCAATTATTTGATTCCAATTGTTTCTGTGAACAAACAACAGGCGTTTTGAAAAAGGGGAAGGCTAAAGCAGAAAGAGACGGCATTGAAGTGTCAGACGGGCTTGATACACTTGCAAACCTTGCTATTCTTGGTTACAGCAAAAGCCTCCAAAAACCTTCCCAACCAACAACAAGACATCCCCGGCATAAGCCTGGCTGCACATGCATTGTCTGTATCCAGCCTCCGAGTGGCAAGGGCCCCAAGCACAAGCCACACTGCACATGCAACGTCTGCCTCACTGTGAAACGCAGGTTCAGAACGCTCGAGTTAAGGCGCGAAAAGCGTCAGTCGGAGAAGGAATATTCCGAGACGCCAGGCAAGCAGAAGTCGTCACCCATCCTGCCATCACAAGTCTCACCACAACCAGTGAGTATGGATGTTGCATCAACCGGTCCGAGCGATGAGGTTGCCACTCAGAAGCTAGATATCTCGAACGTCGATATGGTAGTAGTAGTCGATGAAACATCTGATCACAGAACGACATCTGCGTCCCCTCTCAAAACACGCCAGATTGATTTGAACATCCAACCAGAGAGGGAGGAAGAACCATTGACACAACAACATCAAAGTCTGACACTGGTACCCTACTGAACCTGTAACTTTCAGAGAATCTGGAAGTTCATCAGAGAGAGACCAGCGATCACAGTGAGTCGGGAAGCCAAAGATCAAAATGGTCTGAATTCATCAGAGCTCGAACCTTCTGACTGTACAGTCCAAAAGGGAGTCTTCCAAAAATACTCCGTGTAGAATCCCTTCACCTAAGGTAACTACGCTGATCAGCTTTTGTTTGATCGCCGATTTTATAACTATGATCTGTATAGTCATTAATTATGCAAAGGACACTAATGTATCCATGAGGCCTTGTAAGGTTAGGTTTATTATGGTCCTAATTAATCAAGTCATTTATATTTGTTTTACTTGTTTATAGGACTATAAACAAGTCGAGTCGAGTTAAATTTTGAGATGTTCAAACTTATTTGATAAGGTAATCGAATCGAGCCGAGCTTAAAATGAATTAAGTTTTTGAAATGATTGTTCAAGTTTGACTTGACTTATTTTTTATAAGCTTTGAAGTTTGGCTTGAGCTTGATTCGTTTAGATGTTATCGAACTCTCACTTCAAGCTTAGTTTAAGTTTGATTCGTTTAGATGTTATCGAGTTCTCAATTTAAATTTATTTAATTGTTTGAAATTTTTATTTATTTAATTGGTTATTGAGTTGGATAATTTAAATTTATTTATTTATTTTATTTTATTTATTTAGTATGTTGATAAGAATTTTATTAATGAATATGATTGTTCACGATATTCACGAACATTAACGAACTGAACATGTATGTGTTAAAACTTATTTATTTAATTTAACAAATTATTTAAATTTATTTGTTTAATTAATCTTGTGTATATTAAATAAATATAAATAAATTTTTACTAAATTAAACATTAAATTTATTCACGAACATTTAATTTATTTATAGTCTTACTTATTTATTTTCTCTAAATTTGATGGTTGTGTTTGGCTAGATGTTTCACGAAAGCTATTAGATAAAATTAGGTGTGCACTGCGAAATGTTCCCATTATAATTTAACATTTATTTTTTACTCCTTTTTTGTTAGTTTTATATTTAATATATTTATTTTACATTCAAATGTCATGTCACTTATTTTATATTTATCTTGCATTCAAAAT
>JBBUKS010000086.1:31389-50004 GCA_038050645.1 Hedychium gardnerianum | reverse complement strand
CGGTGACGAGGTGGCCACCGGAGGCGAAGGCGAGGGAACGGAGGGAGTGGACGCGCCAGGGGAGCTGGAAGCGGTTGAGCCGGCGGCGGGGGAGGTCGAAGAAGGCCTCAGTGTACGAGGGGAAACGGGTGAGGAGGAGCGGGGGCTGTCCGGCGAGGGCGTCGACGGAGGGGGTCGCCGCCGATCGCCACGCGCGGCAAACTCCGCGGAAGGCGAAGAAATCCTCGAAGCTGCCGAGGCGACGGAGGACAGCGAGAAGGAGCGGAGGAGTCAGTGATGGCCAATCCCTCCTCTTCGTATCCAAAACCTCTTCGTTTCCGAGTTAAATTCTAACCAGAAATTAAATTTTTATTTTATATATATATTAATTATTATTTAAATTAATAATTATCATGATTTTTTTTTATATTAATTTTAAAACAAACTAATGGAAATATTGAAAGCGAACGTTTCATCTTGTATCATCAAAGAGACGAAGAGGAAAACCCACGACATTTAACGAATCCATATAAAAAAATAAGTTGAATCGCTCGCTCAAGGTCCCGTCAGTTCGTTCCAAGGAGATAATACATAAAATATTATTATTATAAAATTTTAGAGTTAAATTCTAACTAATAATTCGATTTTTATTTTTTCATGTACTAATCACTATTCAAATTAGTAATTATCATGATTTATTTTTTTCGTATTGATTTTGAGATGGATAGACAGAGATATTAAAAGCGAACGTTTCATCTTGTATCATCAAAGAGACGAAGAGGAAAACCCACGGCATTTAGCGAATTTCATGTGAAAAAATACGTTGAATCGCTCGCTGAAGTGCCGTCAGTTCATTCCAAGAAAATAAAATATGATGATTACAAAAAATAGATGTGAAGTGATTTATACATGGTATAAAAATTTATATTTTATTAATTCTGAGATTCGATCTTTTAATATTAAGTGATAATTTTTTATTTATTTATCATCTCATTTTTTATTTATTTATCATCTCAATTACACCGGTGGGGGCGCGCGTTTAATGAACTCCAGTGAATATTAAAGAACGTAGACAAATCAATTTGTGAACATGTTATTAACACCTTGCAAAGCTTCCAATGCAACCACAACTAGCGGAAACATCTGCAGCGATTGCGGAAACGATGTTGGCCTTCGTGATGATATCATAATGAAATATTTACAAGTAAGCTCTTATAGAATGAATTCCTGTGGAACTGATTAGAAAAATAATTTACCCTAAATCGAACCTTTTATTTGCCTCAATAAACTCTTTTGATATGATAAAAGTTGTTTCAGCTCTAAAACTTTAATATTCAATCCTAATCTTAGCATTTCTGCTACAACGCCTTAATATAGCAGGAATGAATCTCCTATCTCTCGTTTCCTTTGACAGACAAATAAAGAAGAAGACAAGAATGTGAAGGGATAAATTTAATTAGTCCAGTTCAGCACAAAAAGGACACTAATTAGCACAGGTTCGAGCCTGAGCAAAGAACTATAGATGATTAATGGAATAAAATAAATGGCTTGACGGATCGGCTAGCACCAATTAAAGTTTACTATAATCCCCTCACAATTACTAAGATCATTTCTAAATTTCTTAGATCATTGATATAATTCTATGACATAATATAGATGATTTTTTTTAATAAAAAATAGATCTATGAATATTAATCATCTGGATGAGTCTGTATTAATATTTTCTGATTTATTCGAGTGATCGATGAAATTTTTTTATAAGATTGAATCGATCGTTTCAGATTTAATATTACTTAATTAATAATTTCTTTTATAAATAATTAAATTATTAGCTTGCAAACAAAGATGGATGTAAAATTATGAATGAATATGGATAGAGAAGGGAAAAAATATTAATATATGTCACGTTTGATGGCTTATCATTTTGAACTAGTATGATTTAATGATAGAGTGTATCTATTGGCTCATTAGTAATTTATTCAAGATTTTGATTTTATTTTGAGAATTAAATCCTGACTAATAGTTAGATTTCTATTTTTTTCATATATTGATTATTGTTTGAGTTAGTTAGATTAGTTTTCATGATTTATCTCTTTCATATTAGTCCTGAGATAAATTAACGGGAGCACGAATGAACATTTCATTTTTTACCATCAAATTTTTAATCTCTCTCGTGAAATTTCACTGTTGAACTACTAAATATTTAATAATTTAAATTTGAGCACGATGCATTATATGATATTTTCTTTTAATATAATGAAAAATTTAGATGTTAACAGTTGGATAAAAAGTCATTCGTATTTTTGGATTTATCCAATGATAACTAAAAGAAAGATAATTGGAGAGTCAAATATTTAAATTAAAATAATAATAATAATAATAATAATAATAATAATAATAATAATAATGCCAACGACACTATTATAGATTTGTACATTTTCGATACCTACACACAACCAAGTAGATACTTTATTCCGTGGCTCTTTTTCAATTATTTAATACGTCTTGGCGTCCTTCATCAAATTCGTTAATCATGTGAGTATTAACTTTCAATTTGCCTTAAACCACGTGTCGTTATACGGGTCTTCGCCTGTTAATTATATCTTAATCATCTACGTCGTCGTACGGTGAGCCATCGCTTTCGAGGACCACGTGGTGGAAGATCGGACGGCTATTAATCACTGTCGGTGGTCGGTGGTCCCCTGCTCGTCTTGCCGACAAAACTGACCGGGAAAAATCCACCCAAAAACCATAGCCCTTGCTGTTCCACAATCACGACGCAGGTGTTTGTTTGGGTAAACTTAAAACTTAACTGCGTGAAATGTTAGTTAGGATGAATAAAACGGGCGGGTCGCGCTGTATTATGCTGCTGTCTGAGCCGGTTTATTAATAACATATCGGCAAATAGCCGAAAGCAATTAAGCAAACAGAGTATAACGTGCAGCAGCGACATAAAAGCGTATCAGTTTGGCTGTGATGGGTGATCATAACAGTCGTTACGTAGCTGTAAATAGCGATGAGTTTTATAGCGGAGTTCTTTTATTTCTCAACTCTCCAACTGTTCTTCTTCGAGGTCAGTTTTGAGTCAAGAAGAGCGAAGCAGAAGATTTTTGTTTTTTTTGTTTGTTTTTGCTGTAAATTTTGTTCGCATTGCTTGTTTGTGATGTTTGCTCTTGATATCGTGTACTAGTTGTTCCTTTGATTTCTCCGCTTTACAATCCAATTTGTTCTTCTTTCCCGGAAGAGGAAGCAATCGGTCGGAGTTCGGGGAAGCAAAAAAGAAATCTTTCTTCTGCTGTTCTTCGAATTTTTCTTAGTTTTTTTTTGAATTAGAGGCGATATCTTGTCGGTTGGATTTTTCCATTTGGGAATTTCGGAGGAGAGATCTGAGAATGCGGTCAAGGAGAGCGGAAGGTGGGGAGGCGGCGGCAGCGATTACTTCCGTAAAGGAATCTCCAGATAAGAAGGCTGCAGAGTGGGAGGTCAGGCCGTGTGGGATGCTGGTCCAGAAGCGCGATTCCGACGCCGATTCCAGCGGTGCGGATCCGGTGCCCACCGTCCGCCTCAAGGTCAAATACGGCGTCGCGTCTCACGAGATCTCCATCAGTTCCCAGGCGACCTTCGGTAAGAATTCCATATTTGTTATTCTTCTGTTCGATTGGTCGGCAAGGTGTTCGATGAATTGAATGAGAGAGTTTTTCCGGTGATGTGGTTCGCTGCGCAGGCGAACTGAAGAAGGTTCTCTCGTCGAGGACTGGTCTCCACCCGCTCGACATGAAGCTGGTGTACAAGGACAAGGAGCGGGACTCGTCGGCATTCCTGGACATCGCCGGCGTGAAGGACAAGTCGAAGGTGCTGCTGCTTGAAGACCCCACGGCTCAGGCCAAGCGGTTGCTCGAGATGCGCAAGACGAAAAAAATGGAGAAAGCCGCCAAGTCCATCTCCGACATCAGCCTCGAGGTCGACCGCCTCGCTTCCAAGGTAATAATCTCCGACCGCCGGCAGCCGCCCGACGCCACCGTCATCTACCTCTTTCCCTCCAAGATTCGATCTTTTTCTCAATAATTTGAACAGGTGTCGGCGTTGGACACGATTTTGAGCAAAGGAGGGAGAGTAGTGGAGAACGACGTGGCCAATCTCATCGAATTGATGATGAACGAGCTGGTCAAATTGGACTCCATTATTGCTGAAGATGATGCCAAGTTGCAGAGGAGATTGCTGGTAAGATCAATTCTGCCCTTAAACAGTCAATGATCGTATCAAACTTTGACTTCATTCTCTGCTTGGATCAGATCAAGAGAGTGCAGAAGTACGTGGAGACACTGGACATGATCAAGATCAAGAATGCAAAGGCACAACAACAGAACCATCAGCCACAGCATCAGGTTCAACCTCAAAATCAACAACAAATGCATCAAAATGGAAACTCGCAGCAGCAGCAGCAACATCCAATTCAGACTCATTATCAGCAGCAACTCCAGCAAAAGAAGGTGGTGGTAACAACCAACTGGGAGACATTTGATTCTCTATTCATGCCATCCACCTCCGCCGCCGCCGCCACTGCAGTCACCTCCATCGCCACCCCTGCTCCTCATCCGAGATTCGACTGGGAGCTGTTCTGAGCATCTGGTGGATTGCCACAGAAGAAGAAAAGGCAAAAATTCCTGGCTTGGAAGCAACATTGTGTGTGTTTATGCTTTTGTAGCTGTTTCAATTTCTGGTGAGATCCTCTAAAGCAACATTTCCTTCTGCTCTATTACTCTTATTCTTTGTGTGTATATGTTATATCTCGATAGAGGGTTTCATTCAGATCCATGAAAAATAATGAACGAATCAATGATTGTTATTGTTATGTCTACCATTTGAGGGGAAAGAAAGAGCCTACATTTTATGATTGGATCCCCTCAATTGGGATGAGTTCAATCATTCCTGTTTTCATGATTTACTTGCGTAAATATCATCATAAAAGGCAAAGTACTCGTGTTGAAATCTTTGTTGGTTGTGCTGCCTGAGATGCCTTTCTTCACGCATCAAATATACACAAACAGGGAGATGCTTTGACAATAAAGATCAATCATTTCAAGAGCATGTGCTGGTTAGTGGATCCTTCCACAAAAGCAGATTCTTCTTCCAGTACAAAAGCAAAATACTACTACTAATAATAATAACAATAATAGTCGTTGGATTTGCACGATTCAAGTGCTTTAAATATATTGTGTGTATGGTGATGTCAAATTTTTATAGGATAGATTGATAATTAATATATGAGTTATTATCATCATTAAATTTTGATTAGCAATCAGATTTTTATCTCTTTCATATATTGGTCACTGTTCGGATTAGTTATATTAGTTCTCATGATTTATTTTTTCTGTGTTAATTTTGACATAAATTGACGAAAGTATTGGGACGAATGTTTCGTCTTTTATCATTGTATACGGTGATGTCAAACCTGTGAATTTCTAACAGATGGAGGAGGGTTAGCAAGTTTAGGAGAGGAAGGGTACTCCGCATTCAAGAGCATTGTGCCATGACTAACAATGCTTGGTCCAATCAATACGGGTTGTCAGCACGGGATGAGCTGTTGGCCAGTGCATGAGGTATTATCACAATAAGGTTTGGGGGTCAAATTTTGGCTAGTAGTCAAGTTCCTGCCCTTCCTTATGCACTAGTCACTGTTCGGACTAGCTAGACTAGCCCCTGTGATTTATCTTTTCCGTGTTGATCCTGAGACGAATTGACAGGGATACTGAGGACGAGCGTTTCGTCTTTTGCCACAATACTGGATGTCAGCAACATTTGTCCATCTACTTTCATGTGGTCCAATGGAAGCAGGACAGACGAGAAGATGATTCATCATCATTTGCCATGTACACTTACAGTGACACTTTTGTGGCCACACTCGTTTGGCCATGATTTTTTTGAAGCCACAGGACAGGGCCCTTCAGGTGGAGCCTGCTATGTGCTGGTCTCCAACTCTCCACTGGGGACGTAGGGACTTGGGGAGTTGGCATTGGCAGGCCTGCTGGCCGCCCATAACTGTAGGCCTTGTCCATACCCGGCCGACTAATAATGGTACTCGTTTTCAACATTTTCGTTAATTTATTTTAAAATTAATATTATGAGAGTTAATTTATTAATTCAAATAGTAATAATATATGAAAAAAATAAAAATTTAATTATTAATCAAAATTTAATCTTAAATTTTAGAATAATAATATTTCATGCACCAATTATTAGATCGGAAAATTGACTAATAATAATAATATGCAACGGCTGTCCTCAGTCAGTCGTACTAGGGTTTGCGTCGCACCATCACATCAATACTGCTGGACTATAAAGGAACATGACATTGGAATGCAGCTCTAATTGACTCGCTCACTGAGCTGTTCTTTTGTACGTATATGCCCGACATAAGACGATACAGAGTAGAACGGAGTGAGACATGAAAAAATATATTTTATTCGAGAGAAAAACAAAAGTAAGTGAGATATTTTAACATTAGCAAAATGTTATATAGGAACATGTTGAATTAAAAAACAAGAGGTTGTGTTTAAACAGAAGCTTAATGGAAGTGGTGATCATTATGCTCCCCACAAGCTTCATAGAAGTGGACGTGCAATAGATACGAACCTTAAGGCACTTTTGTTTGATCGTTATTTTGTAATAGAAAAAAGAACCACCAAACTCTTCGTAGAGGAGGATTATACACGACCCACTTTCTTGCTAAAATAGGTCTTCTCCTTGATTCAACTCGACTCGAGCTTACATATGAACAATTAGGATTGTTGGATAGGGCTTGACTCGTGAACAATTGGCACGGGCTTTGCGAACCTCGGTTCCAAATTGATTGGAACTCGAACACGAGCTTGCTCGGGCGCAATGGCCGTGCTTTGGTGGAGGATTTTCGGTGAGAGCATGCGGGCGCCATTAGAGCCATCACTATGAGGATCATCATGGCCCCTAAACCTCCAAAAAGATATGGAATTGGAATGAGCCAAAAGTTGAATCCATTTGCATATGAACTAATTAAAACTCTTGATCCCATTGATTGATCTTGCTATTGCTTCTTCAGTCGACTTCTTGAGTGGCAGCTGGTTTTACGACTCAGACGACACAGGTAACACTGACCGCGATGAGCATAGGTTCAGCCATATGAGACACTCTGTTGTCTGGAGACACGGCCGAGCACCAACGAATAGGATGCTCATCACATAAATTGATTGATCCATTGAACTTGCTCACCCTTCAAAGTATGGTATCTCAATGTGCTTTGTGGTATGGCCCTTCAAGCAATAGATATAATTGCCACTAAAAAAAAATCACTCATACAATTACTGTTCTTGCAGAATTTTTCAGGAAAAGATGATCGAATTCGTCCTATTAAGATAGGTAAATTGGATCAGTTTACATGAACCACGAAGGAGATGAGATAACCTTACCAAAAAAGAAAAAGAAAAAAAGAGAAGGAAAAGACAATCAATTGTCTTCTTCACTTTCGTCGCTATAAGAGACTAAACCAATGAGTGCATTCGGAGCAGCATCAGGTGATAACTTTGCATCAACAACATCATTGGAAGGTTTTGTACTCTCTGAAGATCCAACAGTAGGTGCTGGCTCCTTCTTGGCTTTCTTCGCTTGCGGTTTTACTGTGATAATTATGTTCCCCATTCGGGCTTGTTGATTCCTCTTAGCACCTGGCTTAGGTTCCTGCAGTTGGAGGAATTTGTCAATGGAGGAAGGCAACAATTAATAATCTCATTCATGATATTTCACATCTGCTGGAGGCTGACCTCAGTTCTAGTAACAGGTGTGCTGTCTTTGAGCTCATGAACAAAAGAGGATTGAGCTGCTACTGCATCCTACAAGCAAAGAAGAGGTTTTGAAACAAGTGGATGATGAAAACTCACGAGTTATTTGACAAAATCCATGAAGTTGACAAAAGTATAAACGTGATGTACCAGTCAAGAGTTGATACCACAGAACTAGTTTGCAATGAAACGTAACTAGGATTATTTCCCAAATGATGCAATGCTATGTGAATTGTCAATAGAAATAGAAATAGAAATAGAATGCCTCTGAACAATGATATAACTTAATTATAATTATATAACTATTTGCATGAGTAATATGTTTTATTTATTGGAATAATGATATAATTTAATTATAATGACAACCATGTTGCTAGCTGAGCTCAGTAAAGGCTTGAGCCCAACTCAAGCTTGATAAGCTTTTTAATAAACTAAGCTTAAACAAGCTCAACCAGATTAAAAAAAAAGCTTGAAAACCATCAAGTTCAGCTAAGCTCAACTTGTTGGCAGTCCTAGAAGTGTGCGCATAAGGGAAGATGATTTCCTTCAACAACATGAAAGGAATAAACAAAGATAGAAAGAAAAAGAGAAAAACATGAATATTACTTATATCACCATGTGTAGTATTTGAGTATTAAATAAAAATCCTCATATGCAGCAATTATGAGAAAGGAAGAAAAAAGTCAGTTGGTGGAGGTGATATTTACATGAAAACTGCGAAGCTCTTCAGCTTCTTCAAGTGCGACTTGTTTTTCGTATTCTCTCCTGGACTGAAGTGAGAAAAAGAGATTAGTGGCAACCTTAAAGAAAAGAAGGATAGCATCATAAATTAATATAGAGTGGAACAGATTTGCCCTGTTGCATTAAATCATTTGCTTTCAGTAGCTTCTACTTTCTGAGAAATTAAGCAACTAAGGCTATTAACTATTTGATCCATAATAATCAACTAACATTGAGATATTAGGATACAAAACTTGAGAGAGAGGACATGTAATGATCCATGAAGTAACAAAGGAATCGTATTAACTCAATGTAAAAGGGGACAAATTTCATAATAAAAATATTGTTACTAAGAGTTCCATTCTGTAAAAGAGAAACACACCACAATACATAAAAGGGAACATTTTGGTCATGCTCACCATGGCCAAATTATCTAAAAACTCTGTCTCATCCTCGTCAAGGGCTTTTGGTGGTCCTAAACATACAAAGAACACAAATGCATTACACATGAAAAAAGTGAGGCCTTTCAAAACATAATTTAAGGAAGAAAAACACTCAATATTGACCCACTTATTTCTGAACCAGCATAATGACTAAAATCTATTCACATGATATAGTTAATGAAAAGAACACTCACTGTGCTTAAATCTTTCATTAAACTCAGCATCCTTTTTGTCTTTGTTTTCCTTCAAGATCTGTAAAGCAAAAGAACCACAGTCGCAGGAACATAACAAACTATGAAGCACAGCTGAGTATTGTTTCCCTACTTCAGAAATTATTTTTTTTAAAAGAAAAAAAATTAACATCATTTATTGAGCCACATAAATACATGCCAATAGAAGAAAATCAACAGCAGCACACCATTTAAGAATACAGGAAAATACCAAGAAACACAAGGTAGATTTGGCAAAAAAGGAAATTATAATTGAACTGACACTTGCAAGCAGATTGTTTGTGTCATATTTCAGAACTTAATCGCATAAATCTGAATAAGGTTTCTTTCCATACTATAGATACAGATAAGAAAAACCAAATCTAGAATACATAGGTGGAGAAGGAATACATGGTAGAAATTCTGATAGTATGTCATGAAAATGCACCCATCATGTGCTTGGAAAATAGATAACCACACAGAAAGCACAAGATGATAGTTCATAGTTCTCCTAAATGACAAGCACCCAAATGTTGCAATATCAAAGTGTACAATGAAGCAATATTCTGTACGAATACATAATTAGAACAGTTTAGATAGTATAGTCATGAGCTGTTTTCACCAAACTTACATTTTTATCAATCGCAGTTTGAAACAACCATATAAGATAAATTTGGAAAGCATAGAAACTAATAAATCTAATCTTGCATATATTACTATCAAAATGAATCACAACAACATGCTATTGCATCATGTCATTTGGATATAGACAGTAGAATGAATTGTATACCTAAAATGCAATGGAAAAAAAAGGGGTAGATATCAATTAGATTTCCTAACTCAGCAGGTGAACAACAAACTAGCATAGAGGAAAAGGAATACACTAACCTCGTACAATGGCCTGTCCCTAGAGGCGGTTCCGTCTTCGACACGTTCGCCTCTCGTCCTCTTCGATTGAATCAACTACAGCAGATCAAAGCACCGAACGTAGGGTTAGCTTTACGAAGATTTGCGGGGAGGATAGGCTCAAGAGGAGGGCTTCGATTAAGGGGTTGAACGAAGAATAACCTGATCTTCCGAGACGAAGTTAACCAGGCGAAGCGGCGCTGCCGCCGACTCGTCCGCCATCGCTGCCCGCTGATGATTCAACTCACACCGCTTCGTTATGCGGACGGAGGTACCGGGGCTTTTTCGCAGTTTACGGGAAACCGAGCCGGTCTACCTACGGGTCGGGTTCGACAAATATAATCGGGTCTATATTTATAATGCATCCGTTTGATTTAAATCCCATAGTTTAGGAGGTTCACAATATACATGTGGGAAAATTCTATTTTGCCCCTCAGTTTTTGTTACTTTTACAAAACGCCTCTCGTTACCAATTTTAGAGCATCACACTAACAGAGACCATTAACTACACAATTCTTTGCAACTTTACCCGGGACGATAGTACAATAATTATAAGAAATTTTCCTTTCGGTAAAACATAAATTATTTGAATGAATTTCTATTAATATTTTTTAAGTTACCCGATGATCGATCATTTCAAATCCAACGTTATCCGACTTGATTAATTTTATTTATTTTTGTTCGTAGAACTTTTTTTTTTCAAATTTTGGAAGAAAATATGGCGGAGCTAATAAATTCACCTGAAACCCATGAATCAATACCACTCACAAGGAGCACCAAATGCACCCTTTAGCTCTGAATGGAGCATTCAACTTCATTCACGGGGTTCTTGTTCCAAAACAATACTCTGGAATCACAAACAAACAAACATACAAACAAAACTCCCAAAACATTAAAGATAGATCCTCTGTATTAATACTAATTAATTAATAACATTCCATCTTAACAATTCATAAAGCCTAAAGTTTCTAGTTAGTATCTGTTCCAAGATGTCAGACTTGCTAATGATCCTTTAGAACATCAAAGAGTGGACTTAGAAATCACTTCGCCGAATTTGACAAACCACTGGGCGTCCGATAAGCTACTGCTGTCATGTTTGGCACTAGACTTGACGACTTCTGGGTGGCCACTGGGGAGGAAATGGGTGTAGGACTTTGCATTTGCCATGCCAGGCTTCATGCTCGGGGCAGGCAGCAAGGTCATTAGCACGCGTGCAACCTCGTGCATTGTGGGCCGGTCGGACGGATGCCGTTTGGTGCACAGCAATGCGAGTTGTAAGGCCTTCTTGACTTGGTTCATGTTCGTGCATGTTACTGATACTTCGGTGTCCACTGCCTCCATTACTGTATTGTCGTCCGTCTTTGAGAGGATCTAGAATTCAAAAGAGTTTGTTAGTTTGTATCGAAAAGAAAGATTTGGTTTTAGTGATAGAAGATTGATTATTTTGATGGTGCTAACCAGTTGATGTAAGTTGGACTCATTGTCGACTGGCTTCTTCCCCGTAAGTAGCTCCAGAAGCACAATTCCAAAGCTGTAAACATCTGATTTTTCAGTTAGTCTGGATGTTCGAGCATACTCCGGGTCTATGTAGCCAATTGTGCCAAGCACATAGGTTGATGCATGAGTCTTCGCTGATGAGATAGACTTGGCTAGGCCGAAATCAGAGAGATGAGCTTTGAAGTTCTCATCAAGCAGAATGTTCGATGACTTGACATCTCTGTGGATGATTCGGGGGTTGCAGTCGTGATGAAGATAAGACAGCCCCTGTGCTGCACCAACTGCGATTTTCAGTCGTGTGTCCCAATCAAGCCTCACTTTCTTCGATGGACCTGAAAGATGTATAATTTGTTCAAAGCAGTGTGTCTAAGGAGAACAAAATAAAAGAAAGGATGTTTTGTTGTGCCAACCATGAAGAAGATCCCACAAGGAGCCATTTTCCATGAACTCATAGAAGAGTAGATTTCCATTTGGGGAAAGTGAATAGCCATGTAAGCTGACCAAGTTTCGATGCCTAATGCTACCGACAGTCTCTAGTTCGGTCTCGAACTCACGGAAGCTGTGTGGATGTTGACTATAGAGCCTCTTTATTGCGATAGTCTTGGAGCTCTTGAGCACACACTTGTACACTGTGCTAGAAGAACCATAGCCAATTATGTACTTATCACTCAAGTTATCAGTGAGTCTCATTATATCTTCGTATGTATGAATCGCCATGTCCATTTGCAGATATATCAACTTTGGCGGACCTGTTTATGAACAATGTTCAAGAAAAAGGAAAATTTACCACATAATGTACATTAACTAAACATGAAACACATGTAGTATCGAAACTGAGACATACATTGGATATTGCACTTTGATCCCTTGATGATTTGGTTTGGTTGATTTGACCGGTATATCGCTACTATTGCCATTGTTAGCAGCAAAATGCAACCCAAACTAATGCAAATAACAACAGCTCGAGAAATGGTAACTAGAGAAGAAGTAGAATGTAATATTCGTTAGCACACTACTCGGAATAATTCAGCAAGAAAAGAGTTACAAAGGAAGGGTTACCTTTTGGGTGAAGAACTGGTCGACAAATGGATCCTAACCAGTTTCCACACAACATTGCATTGCCAAAGAAACTGAAAAAGGAATTAGAATAAGTACTTATTGATTAGATATTGAAATCATCGAATTACCAGTTACTAGGATAATCACCTTTCGGGAGGAAATCTTGAAAAGTTCTTGTACAGAGGAATATTCCCAGAAAAATTGTTAAACGAAAGGTTCCTGAATCAGTTCACCATGGATGAGCAATTTGTCATATAAAAGGAAAACTTTTAGAACCAGAAGTGCGAAAAGCTCACAAGTTTGTTAAACTGAAGCAGTTCGCCAACTGCACTGGAATCTCTCCGTAGAGATTGTTGCTGTTAAGAATCCTAAATTCAAACAACACACAATTAGAAAGTGTCAAAGAATTCCACGAATCGGATGGATTCTACTGGTCCAACTTACAAAGTATCGAGATACTGCAGCTGACCCAATTCTTGAGGAATTCTTCCAATGAGCTTGTTGTACGAGATATTACTAAAGAAATTCAATGCATCATTCAAGAACAAAATATGACAATATCAAAGATATTGTACAATGCTGAATGACTTACATGACTTGAACACTTCGTAGGTTTCCGAATTCAGCAGGGAGACCTCCACTGAAACTGTTATTGCTCAAGTCCCTATGGTAATCCAAAAAAAGAACGAATTTTATTTTGGAGAAAAGCAACTCAATTGATTCAATCTCATTAGATCTAGGATGTATGATTCACTCACAGTACGAGAAGATGCTCAAGATCACCAACAGAATCAGGTATTCGACCAGAGAAATCATTTGCTGAAAGGTCTCTGAAGTCGCAAAATACATATAATTATCAAATATAACTCATAATCCTACTTGAGTTGAATCATAATAGAAAAATGAATTACTCACAGAGTGTCAAGATTGACAATTCTACCCAACTCAGCAGGAATTTCTCCGTTAAAGTCGTTTGAAGACAAGTTCCTGTACGATAGTAGGGAGTTTATACAAAAACATGTTCTTCATAAAGAGTATGTGAGCACACTCTTCACTATGTGCTAAATGGACTTGAAATTGAATGCAAATCCTATTTAGAATCCTTTATCATTCATCCGGTAAGGCCAAGATTCAATCCTGACCATTGATGATCACTCTTGATTAACTAGTCTAAGCTACTCAAACAGCTAAAAAGGTCGAAGACGAAGATAAGAATGTTTGGTACTCACAGATAAGTCAGACTCTCTAGCTTTTGAAGCTCCAAAGGTATAGAACCATTTAAATGGTTACCATGAACATTGCTGCAAATGAAAAATGATATAATTAACAAAGAACAAGAAAAATATTGCAAAGGAAAAGAGAAAGGAAACTCACAATTTATTCAGAGCAGTACAAGAGCTGATGTTTAGTGGAATAGGACTGGTAAGATAGTTATTGGCAAGATTCCTATCAAAAGAGAAACAGAAACATGCATATTTAACTTATCGCAAGAAATTTCAAGTATGGTATCAGAGGATTCATGATAAATGATTCTTACAATTCAAACAGCTCTTCGAGTTTTCCAAGCTCCTCTGGAATATTGCCCACTAGTTGGTTATCATTAAGCTGCCTGTTTAATAGAATTAGGCCTGTTAATAAACATAATTTGACGAAAAAGGTTCACACTTTGCTTAGTGAGAGCTTGTTTACAAAAAAAACAAGCTTAGATTATAGTGAGTTTAGCTAATCATGAATAAGACTAGTGAGCTATTCATAAACAAAGTTATTTACAAATTTGTAATTGTTCATAAACTTGTCTATGATTTGATTATGATCTTTCATCTTTAGTTTTTAATTCAAAAATATAAATACTATAATATTATGTAAATTTTCAAACAGGCTCGATAAGTTGTTTAATAAACATCTTTGCTCAACTCAACATGGTATAATTATGCAAGAGGTTCAGAACTAAAATATAGAACGATTCTTACAGATAACTAAGCCTTGTCATGTTCCCCAACTCAGGAGGTATTGGCCCAGTCAGTTTGTTACTGTGCAGGTACCTAAAAGGAACCAAGAAACAAATCATAAAGACGAGATAACATATGGTTTTTTATGTAAAACAGATAACAGATTCAGAAACTCACAATTTTCCAGTGTAGGACAAGTTGCCGAGAATAGGAGGAATGGTCCCAACAAGTTCATTTTCACTCAAGTCCCTGAAAAGTGTTCGTTCATGTGTGAGTTAAAATTAGCCTTGCCCATCTCAAGTGGCTTAAGAAGATAATTAGATCGCACTATTTGAACTTTATCAGAGATCTAAAGAACTAGATGAGCTAGCTCTTTACTTCTGCTGACAGTGCCGCGTCGTTAAGAGAGCAAGTCACACCAAGGTCCCACGAGAACAGAAAGGTACAAACAGCAGACTGAATTCCATTGCAAACAACAAAAACTTACAGCACAGCAAGAGCCTGCATAAGACCAATCACATCTGGTATCTTTCCAGTGAGTCTGTTTCCCTGAAGCGACCTATGAAATGAAACAAGACCAAATTACAGTTATAATCCAAAAGAAAATTTGATAGAATGCCAAGATCAAACTTTGATGCAAATTTAGTGGAGTGAAGAGATCATCTCATAAAGTTACAAAAGACTTTTAGAAATGACTTGCACTTTCAGTTTTGAAAACATATCAGGGGGTCCTGATTATTGATTAATGCTATTGAAGAAAGATTCACACAAAACACTTTTAACAGACGAATGACGGAATCAAATATCTTCCATTGCCTGACTTGTAGAAAGTAAATGTTGTAAGAAGTAGCTCAACTAAAAAAACTACAAGCATGTTTCAGTTCCGAAAACCATATAAGGATCCTGCCTAATGTTATCAAATAAGGTTCACAGAATTTTTCACTACTTTTTAACAGATGAAAGAAAAGAAAATAGCATACAATTTAGATACTTGTAGAAAGCCAATGTTCTAAGAAGTAGCTCAAGCAAGAAACTACAAGCATGTTTAGGCTCTGATATTATACCAGGGATCGAGACTAATGCTATCAGAGAAAGGTTCACACAGAGCACTGCATTTTTCTCTATTTTTAAATAGATGAAAGAACATAAGCAAATAATATATAAGGTAGTGACTTGTAGAAAGCCAACTTTGTAAGAAGTAGCTCAAGTCAGAACACTACAACTACAAGCATGAGCTCTGAAAATCACATTAGAGGTCACAAATAATGCTGTCGAGCGAAGATCTATGCAAAGCACTCAGTTTTCACTACACAAAATTGAAAGTGGATAACCTACAATGTAGCAACTTGTAGAAAGCCAATGTTGTAAGGAATCTCTCCTCTTATTTGGTTGTATGATATGTCCCTAAAAGCCACAAGCAACAATGTTATAAACTTTCAATTTTGCATGTAGAAGCTTTAATACAGGAAGCACTTTACAATATCTCAAAACTGGTGCAGTTGCCTATGCTATCAGGAATAGTTCCTGTGAGATTATTTCCTCTCACATCACTGCATGGCAAAATCACTGAAGTCAGTAAAAACCACATATTTTCACCTTTGTTGACAAGGAACAAACATGAACAGGACCAGGATGACTCACAAGTACCAAAGCCCAGTTAATTGGCACATATCAGGAGATAAATCTCCAGTGAGAAAGTTACCACGCAAGCCTCTAGAAGCCATGTAGCAAACAAAAGAGCATCACGAGCTGTCCTCATATAAAATTTTATCAAATGAAATGGGAATGAAAAATTACAGATACTGCAGCACTTCGTTCCAATAAATGAGTCGAGGAATTTCTCCAGTGAGTTGATTCTGAGCCAAATCTCTGTCACACGACACAAACCATCACAACATCTATGAGAACTGCTAGAAACGTGAAAACTTACGAGAAGTAGTCAATATCTGAAAGAAGTTACAAGGTTTTCAGGTTTGGAATTTGGGATAGTGTTGTGGGGATGGGTCCTGTCAGTTTGTTGTTCTTCAGGTTCCTGCTTTGCGCCATGGATTAGACACAAGATTTAGCAAGAAATTAGTTGCAGAGATTAGCTTACATGTCCTCCAGTTGCTTGAGCTTGGAGAGTGAAAATGGAATGTCACCGTACAGCACATTTCCAGACAAATCCCTGCAATATTTTGTTTGCATGGTGAAAAATTGAAGAGAAGAAGAATAAGAAGGTCATGAACAGTGAGAAGGAAGAATGCACGAGAGATTACAAATATTTTAGAGCAACACAGTCTCCAATCTCATCTGGGATTTGTCCAGTTAGCTTGTTCCCCTTCAAATCACTGCACCCACCGTAAAGTATTCGTTAAACCGCATTAAAATACTCATCGACAGTTTTTAAATCCCAATAAGGAAGCTTTTTTAAATAATCGTGGCCGAGGAGAATACATGGATTGCAAGTTCTGGAGCTCCCCAATCTCAGGCGATATCTCTCCGCCAAGATTCAGATTCGAAAGGTTTCTTGAATTCGACAGCGCAAAAAGTGTATATTTGTCAGATCAAAGCCCAGAGAAATGTAAATCAACGTAAAAGGGATTTTTAATTATTTTTTTTACAAGGCGACGACGGAGAAGGTGAGGTTGTCGCAGAGCACGCCTCTCCAGGCGCAATGGTCGTCGTCTCCATCTCCAGTGGCGTTGGCAGTGTTCCAGTCGAGGAGCAAGTTGGCAACGTTGCTGAAAGAGGCCTTGAGCGAAAGCAGAGCCTTTGCTGAGTTCCAAAGGGTGATTTAGCTGGACATAGAACATGAGAACAGGGGGAAGAAGTAGAAGAGATCGACCTTCGTCGGAGAGAGGCGAAGCGAACGGGAGGAAGAGGAGGAGCAACAGCAATATCCTTCGCACCTTGTTTTTTTCCATGGCTAGGGAAACTCGGAAGCTAACCGAGGACGGAATCGCGAGCTCCACGCATTCTTCGACTGTGAAGGTGAGCGAGAGTTAGAATACGAGCGCAGAGTTTGTGTTTGCGCTTTTGTTAGTGTGAGAGAAAGAGGGCTGAGGAGGGGTGGAGATAGACCCGACACCGGGCTCCGGGCTTGGTCCTGCTTGGGCCCGTAACCGGGTCAACGGGCCAATTACCCTTTGACCCGGGTCGCCGGGCACTGGGCCGGTTACGGATCTAGTTCATCAAAAACCGACGGACCGTCGGTTAACTGCTAGTTTAGCCCGTCGGTTTGAAGTTGAATTTTTTTTTGGCTGGAACCGTCGATTAACCGACGGTTCATAGCCGTTGGATGAGTTTGGGATGATTTTTTTGGGTATTTGTTTTTTATAATTGAGATTATTTGATCATTTTTTATCAATGGTTATGATTTAATGTCCATTACTATCCAAACTCTATAAATAAAGAGCTCATTTCATTATTTTCACACATATCTTCTTTATTCTCATTCTCAATTTTGCATTCTCTACGCGTTTTCGACTCCAAGTCTCCATTTCTACGCACTTTCATCTCCAATTTTCAACTACAATGGAAGGAGACCATGCAGGTGGAAGTTTATCATCTCGATCTCAAAGGGGAAAAGAAATAGTGAATCCGTATGAGGACCCCAACATTCAATCCACCGATGATGAGACCGAGTACCTTCCTCTTCCGACACCCGAAACACAAGGAAGTACTGATGCAATTACTTCTAAGGTTCGGAAAATTCCTCCTCTAAAATCTTCTATTTTCACTAAATATTTTGAGAAGGTTACTCTTCCGTCGAGAGAATTGCGTGCAAAATGTAAGCACTGCAATGCTTTTTACAAATTTCAAGCTGGTGATGGCTATAGGTCATTGAAACGACACGTAGAAACGAAGCACCCGATGGAATATGGACTCGACCGTTCTCAATCACAATTATTTAGATTTTCTTCAACTAGCGGTAGTACTAATTCCGGTTTAATTTTATATTCTGATAATAAATTAAGAGAATTATTAGCTAAATTTGTTTCCGTAGAACATCTTTCTTTTAGTTTTGGATCTAAATGCACATTTGAAGATTTTTGTAAAG
>JBBUKS010000086.1:15080-31289 GCA_038050645.1 Hedychium gardnerianum | reverse complement strand
GTTGTCGCAGAGCACGCCTCTCCAGCCGCAATGGTCGTCGTCGCCATCTCCAGTGGCGTTGGCTGCGTTCCAGTCGAGGAGCAAGTTGGCAACGTTGCTGAAAGAGGCCTTGAGCGAAAGCAGAGCCTTTCCTGAGTTCCAAAGGCTGATTTAGCTGGAAATAGAACATGAGAACGGGGGGAAGAAGTAGAAGAGATCGACCTTCGTCGGAGAGAGGCGAAGCGAACGGGAGGAAGAGGAGGAGGAGCAACAGCAATATCTTTCGCCCCTTGTTCTTTTCCATGGCTAGGGAAACTGGGAAGCTATCCGAGGAAAGAATCGAGAGCTCCACGCATTCTTCGACTGCGAAGGTGAGCGCAGAGTTAGAATGCGAGCGCAGAGTGTGTGTGTTTGCGCTTTTGTTAGTGTGATAGAAAGAGGGCGAAGTGCACATTACCAACCCAAATGGTGGTGGCGACAACGACGTGACTGTTGCTTCTAGGCCCGTCCTCGCCATGGTCCATCTCTTCTCCCTCCACTCCCATGGACCACCACCTCCCTCTCCCTCTCTCTCTCTCTCTTCTCTCTCTCTCTTTCTCTCTGGTTTCTGGGCGGCGCATCGAACAATAAAACCGCAGAACAGAAGCAGAAGCGGCCGCAGCACTGCAAAGCTACCGCGCCTACCCTCTGCAACCCACCACCATGACAAAGCAGGCACCTTTACTGCTCCTCGCGAGAGCTACACCAACATCAACTCTATATCGCCATCGGGAAGCGCGGCGTGGCGAAGGGACAAAAACGCAAACAGCCCTTGGGCGCGAGGGCATTGATTGATTCACTGCGGAGGAGGAGGAGAGAGATTGGTCAAAGCTGAGCCTGAGCAGGGGATTGCCATGTCGGTGCTCCGCTGCTGCTGCTGCTGTTTACTGGGAGGGATCAGCGATGGCAGAAGAAGAAAGCGACCGTTCTGGTGTAAATGAAAAAAAAAAAGCGGAGGAACTACGAAGAAGGGACGATACGGAGAGAGGACTCATGCTCGCTTTTATCCGCCATGGTTGGTTGGTTGATGCTTCCTTGCTCGGCACGTACCACGTACCTTCATGCAAATGAGGAAGGTGGACGTACTTCCTCGAGTAGAAGAAATCGGCAACACAAAACACTGAACGCCATTTAATTATTATGCAATTAATCATAAAAACAAAACAAAATAAAACAAAATTGCAGTGAAACAATGAAAGTATAGAATTCAAACTTATTTATTTAATTTTATTTATTTAGCACGTTGATAAAAGTTTTATTAATGAATATGATTGTTCACGAACGTTGTTCGCGAATATTGTTCACGAACATTAACGAGCTGAACACATATGTGTTCAAGCTTGTTTGTTTAGTTTAACGAGTTGTTGAAGCTTGTTTGTTTAATTGATCTTGTGTATATTGAACGAACATAAATAAGTTCTTATCAAGCTGAACACCAAATTTGTTCATGAACGTTTGATTAATTTACAGCCTTAGACAAAAGGCATAAAATGACTTATTATGCTTATTTTCTTATTTGTCTTTTTTAAATTTATATTTTTTAATTGATATTAAATATTCAAGATAAATTTATGAAAAAATTTTATTGATCATTAAAATAAATTAAATATTAATATAATATTCTTAAGTCAATCGTCTATTAAAAAATTAGACACTCGACACAATAATGCTTGCGTCTTAATTGAATGAGCAACATCTTCAAGGGAGAAAATAAAAATCAATCAATAGAGAATAAGAGAGTTAACTAATGCTAAAAAAAGAGTTCGTATCAATAGAAATAATAATAAAAAAAAAAAATGATGCATGGGTTTGCCGAGATTGAAGTGATTGAGCCAAGTAAGTCATGAAAGAGGCAATAAAGTAATTAAGAAGCCAAAGCCAAAAGGCAAAGGCATGAAACGAAGAATCCAAGAGAGTGAGAGAGAGGGGGGGGGATTGATGGGATATGATGGGTCCTACGGCGAAGGGCAATAAATTGAATGGTGCGATGAAGATGGATTGATTGAACACATCATGGAATCCGTGACACACTCCACTTTTTATTACCCTTCCCAATCTCTCTATCTCATTCATCCAACGGATCATCACGAGGCGTGCCCCTCGTGCTGGTCCTGCAAACTGGGGGCACTCAACCGCCTCACCTCCCACCCAGCTGCCGGTTGACATCCATGCAACCATCATTTTGTTTGTTGAAACTACACGTACCAATCATTCCATTTTTTCCTTCGATTTTCATTAGATAATCATTTTTATTTTTATTTTTTAGAAGAGGATTGTGATGATTAAAATTTTTAATAAATAATTAAGGAATTTAAAATTTGAATTTTAACTATGATGTATTGTAGAAAATTTTCTTTTCAATGAGGAGCGGACCTAAGAATGTTGATTATTTGGATGAACCTCTATTAGCGCTTTCTGATTTACCCTGATGATCGGTGAAAAACTTTCGTGGAACCGGATCGATCATTTCAGATCCGACGTTATCTGACTTGATTAATCATTATAAGAGGATTGTAGTTCTCGAATAATAACATAATTATTAGATTTTTTAATAAATAATTTAAAAAATTTAAATTTAAATTTCAACTACTTGTATTATAGATTTTTTTCTTTAATAAAAAACAAATTTAAAAATTTTAATTATTTAAATGAGTCTTCATTGATACTTTTTGATTTATCTTAATAATTAATAAAAAGATTTTATGGGATCGAATCAGTTACCTTATGTCCGACGTTATTCGACCTGATTAATTATTATTTTTTATTATAAGATGATGGTGAAATTAAAAACAGTTGATTTAAGGATAATAATAAAAATTTAATATTTTTGTTTGAAATTGATATAATATATATGAAGTCATGCAATCGTATATTATGAATTGAAATTAAAAAAAAAAAATCATTTAGAACTTTAATCATTAGATATTTTAATAAATTTTCATATTATTAACGTGATATATTAGCATTATTCATTTCACGTATTTAAATTTTAAAATTCTATAAATATATAACATTTTACTATTATACCCTTCCTTTCCTCCTTTAAAATTATGCCCTACCTATTAAAAGCCCATTGCTTTTATTTATTTTGTCGAATTTAAAATGAAGGTATGGATATATTAAAAAAGTTTACGGAAGTACATCAATTTTAATTTAAAATAATTCAGATTTCTAAGTATTTTTGAAAATTCAAAATTTGGATACATGTTCGTGAGTAATACTGATTCTTGCTCAAGCGGTTTAGTAAAATGCCCTATTTTTTTTTTATAAAATATAAAAATCAATTGTGTGGGTGTGAAATTAAAAAAATATGGAAATAAGATAAATTATAGGAGCAAAATGAAAAATGCGACTTTTGTAGTAGGCAGGATTTTGGGCCGACCCATGGCTGAGTGTGTCGGCCTAGTATAATGATCTTTCGTGGAGCAGCTGCGTCAGCCCGTTCCATAATGGGTCTGTAGAAAGGTCCATAAATATTAGTCGTGACTTAAATAGCGAGTTACGTCGTGTCCTAGGTCTTTATGGTTCGGCGGTTCAGAACTATAAAAGATTCCAAACCCTGTAACCGAACCGTGCTCTCTGTCTCTGCTTGCGTCGCCGCGCCTCCACGCCGCGATCTTCTTCCGGCCGCAACCGAGAGCCCCTCCGCCGCCGCGATGCCTTCCCTCCTTTTGTCCGAGCCTCGTCCCACCGAGGAGATGAAGAGTAAGAATTTTAAGAAGCGGAAGGTCGATGAGGACGAGGAGGAGAGCGATACCACCTCCGATTCCACCGTAGCGAAGAGGCCGAAGCTGATGGAGGAGGGCGTGGAAGCGGATGATCCGAATGCTTTATCCAATTTTAGGATCTCGAACGCCCTGAGAGAGGCTCTGGAATTGAAGGGGATAAAGGCATTGTTCCCCATCCAGGCCATGACTTTCGATCTCATACTCGATGGGTTTGACCTAGTGGGCCGAGCACGGACCGGTCAGGTGTGTGATGTCTTACTTCTGCTTGTTTCTTATTGCTGGTAGGTTTAATGTTTCTGTTTACTCTACTACATTAAATTGCGTTGCTCGCCATCAGCGCTGATAACCATGCTTTCCGATTCGATTTTCGATGCTAATAGCCAGTGGACATTTGGAAGTTTACACAAACCTAGAAATTATCTGAAAAAGCAAAGTAATGAATCCGTTGAATTATCGTTTTATTATCCAAATGAAAGTTAAAATTGTACAATGTGCTGGAATTATAAGCAGATGAAAGGCGCAGAAGGTTTAAGAGACAGCATTCAATTATGGATCCTTAATTTTTTTTTCCTGCCGTAGCAATCCTCCTTTAAAAATGTACGTAGCCCCTTAGCCTATTGCTACTTTACCACATTCCAGATTCCAAATTTTCAACGAATCCCCTATGGTAGTTTGTCTTGGCACAAATCTAAAACTATCATCAATGAATTGAGATTTGTTTCACTCTGTGTACCATTTGGCTGTACTTAGGTTTCTTGACTAAGACTCAATATTTTGACAGTGAGTATTTACTATTTATCAAAAGCATAATAGTTTCTACTTAGCCGAATCCACCTAGTGGGATAAGGCTTGATTGTTGTTAGTTTCTACTTGATCTTAGTTGACATTGTTCAAGCTTAATTCTCAACTATGATAGCTTTTCTGATTTTAAACTTGTAAACAATATTTTTCACTAACCTGTTTCTTTTTTGGGAAATCAAAATAATGTCAACAGTTTTTCCTGATATGGATTGTACTGATCCTGATTGTTTTTTATATGTATGGTCATATTCATAGGGTAAGACTTTGGCATTTGTGTTGCCTATATTGGAATCTTTGACAAATGGAATTCTCAAGGGATCAAGAAAGACTGGTTATGGAAGATCTCCTAGTGTTTTAGTACTTCTTCCGACTCGAGAGCTTGCCAAACAAGTATTCCAAATTAGAACTTATTTTTGTGTGCAACTGTACTATGATTCACTTTCTCATCTCGTGATGGTCGTAACAATGAATCTCAGGTGCACTCAGACTTTGAGGTCTATGGTGAAGCAGTGGGGTTATCTTCGTGTTGTTTGTATGGTGGGTCTCCTTTCCGTGCTCAAGTAATGTCAATAAAAGAAGGCGTTGATATTGTTGTTGGAACTCCAGGACGTGTAAAGGTATAATATTTTTTTTCTATAGTTTCATAAGACTTCTTTGGCCCATCTGTTTTCCCCTAAAAACTGTCATATCTTGCAGGATCACATACAGAGAAATACTCTTGACCTAAAAACTCTAAATTTCCGTGTCCTTGATGAAGCAGATGAAATGTTGAAAATGGGTTTCGTGAATGATGTGGAACAAATTCTCCGTATGAGTCTTCACTGTCTTTCTCCAATTTCTTTTTGACTTACATCCTTTCAAAAGGATTTTTTTGATGTTAGCATAAGTTCATATTGCAATCTTTGTTTTATGACTAATGTTAATTTTTTCCCCTGTCCTTTTTTATTCACAGGTAAAGTTGAGGATGCTAGGAAAGTTCAAACTCTCCTATTCAGTGCTACATTACCTGACTGGGTAAAGAAGGTATATATCAATTTTGTTTCCTAGAATTTTACTCTTGTTCAAGTAATTTTTGTCCAAGGATGTAACCTAGTTTGTACTTACTCTGCCGCTTGATTCCATTTCCATATTGGCCTAACATCTTATAGGAACACCATCACCTTTGAAAACTATAACACCTAAGTTTCAAGTTCAAAGAAACTGTATGAGATAACTAATTGATTATAAATTCAATTTTATGATTATGTCCTTTTCCACATATAATACCTTTTACCCAAATGTTCCCAGATATCAGCAAGGTTCCTTAAGAAAGATAAGAAAACAGCAGACCTCATTGGCAATCAAAAATTGAAGGCTAGTGCTAATGTTAGGCATCTTGTTCTTCCTTGTTCTCCTTCCGTGAGACAAAAACTCATTCCATATATTATCGATTTCTATAGCAGGTTTGAATTTTTTTATGTTACCCACCTACACTTTCACTTCTCTGTATATTCGTTTCCTTGCGGATTGGTTCCTAAGAGTGTGCCTGTGGAAATATTCTCAGTGGAGGTCGAACTATTATTTTCACCGAGACAAAAAGATCTGCGGACAAGCTTGGTGGTATCTTACCTGGTGCACAGGCTTTGCATGGAGACATAATGCAACAACAGCGAGAAGTATGTGCATGACTATGAGGGATCTTTTTCTTTAAAATCATATTGCCCAAGTGATCTTCAAATTCATCAATTCATATATGTGTCTCTGTATTATGCAGGTCATACTAGCTGGATTTAGGTCTGGCAAGTTTTTGGTTTTGGTTGCGACAAATGTGGCAGCTCGGGGATTAGACATCAGTGATGTACAATTGATTATACAGGTGCCTCTTTATATCCTTGAACCAATTTCATCAATTACTATTATTATAGGAATTTAGCTTTGAATATTATTAGTGATCTTAAATAGCTATGACTTGGATATTTTACCTCTGCTAACAATATGTTCCATTGCATAACTAAACTTTTTTCAGTGTGAGCCCCCACGTGATGTCGAAGATTACATTCATCGCTCTGGGCGAACCGGAAGAGCTGGTATATATGTATGTTCGCGTCATTCATTTATTTGACGCCAAGTTGACAGAAATTTCTTTTAGGCAATACTGGCATTGCAATCCTACTATATGAACCCAAAAACAAGTCCCGTGTCTCTCGAATCGAAAAAGACTCCGGTGTTAAATTTGAGCACATCTCTGCACCCGAGTCTGCTGGTATTGATGAATCAGCTGAATCTTTAGCAGCTACTGCTATTACAAACGTTAACAGGTAAGCTACTACATTCTTGTTAGGAAATGCTTCATTTCAGTAACATTCACCGTCAAATGTGACAGATTCTCTCGTGGTAGAGATGGCAAAAGATTCTCCAATGGAGGCGGCCGGGGAGGCAGCCGGGAAGATGGGCGGGGAGGAAGAGGTCGGGGAGGAAGAGGTCGGGGAAGAGGACGTGGAGGTAATCGGGGAGGCAGCCGGGAAGGTGGTCGGGGAGGAGGTCGGGGAAGAGGTCGTGCTGGTTCAGGAGGCAACAGATTTAACAGGAGGTGAAATGTGGCGGTTTTTGTATCTCATATCGTAGCCAAATTGTGTTTTTGAATTTATTCTATTGTGTTTCAATTACTCAAGTATTATTTTGAGCATTGTTGCTCCTGTAATACGTAGCTGTGGCAAAGTTGCATATTGTACTAATTTATGCACGAACTAACTATGAGTTTTTGATAAACTAGTATAAGAATACAATGAAATTCTCCAAGTTAAATTTTATATTGGTTTTAAAAAGTAAACCCAAACAAGTTAACGCGTTGAAGTCAAAAGATTGAAATGATTAAATCAGGAGTTTGATTTGATTTAGTTTGGATTGGAATAATTTGTCAGTCAAATATTCTATTTTTTTTTTAAAAAATTATGTACATGAAGGTATGCTTTATGAAAAATATTAATCAAATTGGTTTTTGATTTTCAGTTTGATTCAAATAATAGACACTCCCAACTTAGACAAGTAAAATATAGAAAAAAAATTCTCAGAATCTTTATAGCATTTTTTAATTTATCTTAATAATCGATAATTTTTTATTATAAAATCTTAATTATTATTTTTAAATAATATTAATAATAATTTTGGAAAAGTTCGATTTGATTAAAAATCTATTTCTAGCAAGAAACAAAGATAGACCCGGTCGAATCATCGCGGGGCTCGACCAAAACGGACCGCGTCACAGAGCATCGCATGGCGGCTCCGGTTCGTGCGCATCGATTTCTCTTCTCCGACGCCTTCCCCCGAGTCCGAATCCCCCACCGTTGTCCTCCTCTTCTCCCCTCACCGCCCGGCGCCGACATCCATCACCGCCGCCTCCGCCCCCACCTGGTCATCCAGAGGATGGTCTCTGGCGACTCTCAATCCGCTCCATCGTCGACCCACATCGCTTTGCCGAACGGCGATTCTGTTGAGATCCTCGCGGCCCCCGGTGTCTCCGATTCCGACCTCAGGTTAATTATCCGCATTCATGTTTTTTTTTTGTTTCGTTTGCTTTCTAAGATCGAGCGGTTGTTTTACAGAAAACTAAATTTTGTTCCTTTTTTATTTTTGGATCCAGAAATGCTGTCAATTCTTTTGTCTTTAAGCAGTGGTTGAAGAACATAAGTAGTGAAACAGGCCTTTTAGCAGGAGGATTGTCTTTAAGACAAGTTTACATTCAGGTATTATGATATCTTATTGATCCTTTTCTTTCATTTACTTGAGTTTTTTTCTCGGTTTCCTAAATTTAGTCTAGTATTTTTTCCCCACTTATATATCGATGTTTGAATTAAACATCAAAGGATTAAAATTGGAATTCCGTGAATTCTTATTCCTATTGTTAATCACGTTGATTATCAAACTTATTGTTTAGCTTATAATTCACTGATCTCTCGTGGAACTCTGCATAAGACCAGCCATTACACATCATGCAATGTAAACTCATCGAAATTTAAGCAAGGTTTTGATTTAAGTTAGACATGGAAGATGAGTTAATCTTGAATCATGATATTGATATAGCTATGAGAGATCATAACAGTGAAGCAACTTTCTAGTTTAAGGATAAGGGATAGCTATGAAAAAGAATATCAATACAATTTTTTTTAAAGTTGATCAACTAATCACTTATCCTAAAAACTCAAACATGTAGGAAAGAGATTATTTATATCCTAAATAAAAATAACCAAAATTGAATCACAAAGATGAGCTTATAGGGATAAGGTTTCCTAGCCTATAATTTTTATTAGAAGTTTCCATGTATGTCTTCAGTTATATCATTTTGTCAGGAGATGTTTTACAACATATATATACTATATGGAGCCTAGAACTTATGAACTATGACATTCCTTTGAGCCATGCGAGTAAGATGATTAAAATGCAGGATCACTTCCTCAGTTAACAGCATCCTTGTCATGGATGTTGGGCAAATTAAGCACGCTCACTCTTCACTGCCACTTCTATTCATACTTATTATAGCTATGGTTACATCCTTTTGGTTTTGTTGATGCAACTGCATTATTCTGTTCTATTTCTTTTCTTTTTTTTCGTTTTCAGATTTTTGAATTCTCGATAGTCGTTTGAGTGATTGATAACTTCCTTACAGGGAGTAGATATGTTTGGAAGAGGTGTTGGATTTTTGAAGTTTAAAGCAAATATTGTTGATAAAGAAACACGAACAAAGGTATGCTAATTATCAGATTTTAGATGAATGATTGCTCACAACCACCATTCTTAGTAAATCCAAGGCAACAAAAGATGTTATGCTAAGACATTGAAGCTTTTACTCATTCTCTTCTCTTATTTTTCTTCTTCTTCTTTTTTTTTTTTTTTTTTGTGGAACGGTAAATATATATAGATCAGAGAAAACTTACAAGCACTAAATGTCTACAAAACAGTAGACGTGAGTCTGGACTTTGAGGAACATCCTCTCAATACAAGGCACCTCATCCTCAAAGCGAGATCGGTTTCAAGCTTGCCATACAAGAAAAATCACACAAGTTGCCACTAAGTAGTGGGCTTTCGTCAACCTTCCTTTGCCTCGGAATTGCCTCTGGAAGGTTCGGAACAAACTACCTGCCATGTAGATTGCTAGTTGGATACTTAGCCATTCCCGAACCTTGTCCTACGGCAGCCTTGTAATGGGGCATCAGAAGAAAATGTGGTCATTTGACTCCACAGCTCACTGGCATAGTGAGTACTGCTTGTGAGGGACATAAGGCAACCTGTCCGCTGTCCGCAATCGTCGATGAGCAAGCATCCAAAAGGTAAACCAGTGCTTGGGCAGAAGGCTGGTCTTTCAGATAACCGGCGCCCAAGGTACAACCGCTCCTCTCGGCTGGAAAAAAACTGTAAACATTGGCAGCGCAATGCTTTTCTGCTGCGAACTACTCCAACAACTTCATATTGGCTTCCCCATAGCCTTCTGCTCGCTGCACAAGTTGGCCACGAATGTGGACCAACCTCTCGATCAAAGGGGAGGCCAAAACTTTGCACTGCCACTGCCAAAAATCTGCTCCTCTGAGGAAATGATGGTGCACCCAACGAACCCAAAGCGAATCCTTCTTGGTTTGAATGTTCCACAATGTCCGGCATAGTAGAGCACTGTTCCATGCATGCAAGTCTCGGATGTCATAGTCTCCTTCCTCTTTGGATAAGTAAATGGTCGCCCACGAAATCGGAGGGTGTTTAGTGGACCAAACAACAGACCGGCAAATTCCATAAAGTTTGTCAATCACCCCACTAGAGATGGGGAGAATAGATAACCAAAAACATTTGACGCTTTGTAGCATTGATCGAACTAGCTCCAAGCGCCCCACATTAGATAGAGTATGCTTCGGCCATGAAATAATCTTTTTAGTCAACGCATCAAGGAGGGGCTCATAATTTGCAATCCAAAGTTTCTCCGCAGCTAGTGGAACATCTTGAAAATCCATAATTTGTAAAAGTTCCCCTTTTGTACGGTCGTCCACACTCGCCATGTACATATTGGACTTCAACGGGTTAGCTTGAAGCCCCGCTTTGTCCCCAAAATCCCTCAAATAGTCCACTACCATAGAAACAGTGGATGTATCTGCTCTTGCGAACATCAAAAGATTATCGTATCTGCCCTTGCGAACATCAAAAGATTATCGGCTAAATGAGTTACTTGGGCCTTTTGACACATAGGATGGAAATGAAAACTTGTTTGTTCCGATGGAAATGAAAACCCTTTTTTTTCTCTTCTTCTTCTTGTATGTATGCATTGTGCATTATAAAAGTTCGAATCTTAAGCTCAACTAGGTGATTTTCCTAGAACTCTATGTAAAAGTAAAGTATAGCTATTAACATCCACATGCCATCACCACAGTAAAAGTAGGCATATGCAAGGTTTAAATTATTGTTCTGTGCAAGAGTTTTGTTCCTCAATCGGAAGGTATGATTTTGATACCATGTTGTGGCGCCACTTGGTACAAATCAAAGCGCATTATATGAATTTAGATAAGCTGGAAATATATGTCTCAGTCATACTGCCTGACACAACAAGAGGGTTCAAAACATGTGCATATGTTTTGAGGATAAAGGTTTCTTTCTTTTCTGTGGGTCTAATTGGTTTTCTTCTGTTTTCTGTGTAAATTAAATTGTTTTTCCTTGGTGCATGTTAACAGGCTGTTGGTTGAATTTTTTTCCTTAAATCAGGTTCTTCATTTTCTTTCTATGCCCTGTTTAGCCTCTTTTTATATCTTCTTTATCTGTTTAGATTCCTGGAATTGTGTTTGCAAGGGGACCAGCTGTTGCTGTGTTGATACTCCTTGAGTCAGGAGGAAAAACCTATGTTGTTCTTACAGAGCAGGTATGTTCCTAGACTGACCGCTGCGCAGACCAATTGTGTGGGTCAAAACTTTGATTTATGTGAAAACCTCAGTAGTTTTCTCTAATTTTGCCTTCAAAACCTCATCAAATCTCCTGAATGTTTAAGCCTAGGGTTCCTGTTGGAAAACTCATTCTAGAAATCCCAGCTGGGATGATAGATGACGAAGTTGGTGATATCATTGGCACAGCAGTTCGTGAGGTAATCACGAACTAGATTCTCTTATCTAAAAACTTCAGGCTGGTGGTTGAGTTTAACAAAATAATAAGTAGATTCTCTTATCTAAATCTACTTATGGTATGAACTAGATCAGTATAGAGATTTGGCCTGAAGTTATATCCATTTGATAGTTGCGAACATCATCCTATTATGTTCAAGATAGTAATTCTACAAACAGACATTTTCATTTTTTTAAAAAACTATATTCACATTGAATTATTGTTAATACAGGTTGAAGAGGAGATAGGGATATCCTTGAAAAAAGAAAACATGGTGAATCTCACAGCATTTCTGGATCCAATTACTGGATGTAAAGTTTTCCCGTCTCCGGTAAATTATTCATAACTTAGCTATTTGTGTTCTCTTTAATCCACATAGAACTACAACCAATGCAATATAAGTTGCTGTTCAGTAAGATGACTAAATTTTAATGAATGCAAGATACAAATTGCGAGAAAAAATGTATGTATACGTTAGATTCTGTAGTTTCAAACTGAGAAGTCACTTAGAAAATGTACATTGCCACACTTTAGCCACTATGATACTCGGAAGAGCTTTGAAGTGTTTAAACCTTGCTTTTGACCAGACATGTTTCTGGTTATTCTTTACAGGGAGGGTGCGACGAGGAACTGAGTCTGTTTCTCTATAAAGGCACTGCAGATGAGGAGACAATAACAGCTCTTCAGGGGAAGGAGATGGGCCTTCGCGACCACGGTGAGCTGATCAAAGTACATGTCGTTCCTTACGATAAGCTATGGCAGGTGACTGCCGATATGAAAGCCCTAGCCGCGATTGCCCTCTACGAGATGGCCAAGAGGAATGGCCTTTTACTTTGAAACCACAAAGCTCGTTGTCTCCACTCGATCTACATGTAAAGATGTGTTCTGATATATTTTTCTTATGGAATTAGTTTCGCTTTAAACTTGTCAAGTAGCAAGTGAACTGCAATTGGAATTGTGTGAATAAAGGTTAAACCAGCGAATGCAATAATATAGTAAGTGTTCTCGACGTTGCATCAATGCATGATTGTTAAGAATAATTAAATCTTAGCTAACAGTCGGATTTTGATTTTTTTCTTATGCATTAATCACGGTTCAGACTAGTAATTATCGTGATTTACTTCTTCCATGTTAATCTTAGGATGAACTGACGGGGATACTGGAGACGAATATTTTATCTTTTGCCACCGTGATTGTTAATCATTTAGTTGTTTAAAGTCCTAAAATTCTCTTTCTATATTTTGAAAATAAGAGAAGAATTTCAATTCGTGAATTCTATTATTTGTACTTCTGCTTAAATAAAACAGCACAGTTTTAAATTTAAATTATTTTTTTAATAAATAAGCGTAATAAATTTGATAAACTAAACAAACACACTTTTAAAATGCTCTTTTTTGCTTTCCGGAAATAGGAATAGATTTTGAAATCCCTAAATTTCTATTATTTGTAACGGGCCGTTCTTCGGGTTAAATAGACCGGCGTCATTTGAAATGCCCAGATCCAGCTACGAGCACCCAACTTCCCCTAGCCCCTTCCCCATTGCGGGTTCTCCTCTCTCTCCCTCTCCCTCGATCCTCGTCGTCGCCGTCGACTGTGCCGTCGGCGGCAACTTTTGGGTCTCTCTGAAGCTCTACGCCCGGAATGAGGGCGTCTAATTCCTCTGTGACAATTGTGTCGCGGTCGATCTCTCCTATTGGATCGTCCATCACGACGCCGTCATCCGAAGTCGGAGATCTCATCCCCGGAATCCTCACCTGCGCAGCACCTTCTCCCTCTTGTCCAAGGTTCGCGATCCTATGCCCCGGTCCTCCCCGTTTTCTTACAAAGGTTGGAGGACGAATGGTTAGGGTTTATGCTCCATGGATCTGATCGGTTGCGTGGTTAGGTTTTTTTTTTTTTTGTTTAGATGGGAGCTCATTTGGTGTTTGTGGTGGACGAGGAGTCGTCTCCATCTAAGTCGCGGGCAAGGATCGAGCGTTTCTTCCAGATGTCGGGCTTCAATCCTTCGGAGCTGCCGAAACCTGAAGATGATGGGTAAGAGGGGACCCCTGTGAGGTAGAGTAATGGTTTCTTTACAAATATGTCCGTATTGGCATCTCTGTTGAATTCACCTTATGCTCGAATTGCCATATCTGTTGAATGCTTTACGTTTTCTGTTTTTTTCATAATTCGGGGGAAAATTTTCTCTGATTCTGTTTGAGGCTGACCCTAACATCTGAAATGGTTCAAAATATGAGGTGTCCTCCTAGTATAAGAAAGCATATAGCATTGCGTTTGAAATGATACATGGATCTTTCGATTCTTTTTCCTATGAGAGTATTTCGTGCTTTGTTAAGTACAAAATAATGGGTTAAGCACCAATAGTAGGGAATTGTTTGTTGCACACTAAAACAGAAGTGGTTTGAACTTTTAGATTTAATCTTGAGCATGCTTCAAAACTATGGAATTCAAAAAGTTAAATATTCTTCTACCATTGATGGGATGGAGTATTTATTCTACTTGGTTCTAAATTTTTGGGAGGAACAATTTGAAAACTGCTAGAGAGAGGGTGACTTGGACACTATCTATAGTTTATTGTTGCTTCCCATCAACTTCTATCTATTTGTTGACGTGATATGTGTTGGATCTTACAGCTTGAAGGAGGTTTCTTTGATAATACAGTGTTGGCTTGAATTTTTGTATAGAAATCCTGTAATTCATATAAGATAACTGTAGTTGCATATTCATACTGCTTTTAATTCACTGGAGTTCCTCAAATTACTGGGGATGAAGCTCTTTGTGCACAACTAAATCACGAAGGCAATGTGGATGCTTGCATTATTGCTGGCAGTTGTTCCTTTCTTTTGGGAGCAAAATGCATTGTAAAGTGCCTGAGCTCTAATTCTAGATTAAGGATCAGACCTTCATTTTTCATTTGAACATAAATGTTTAGTTGATCTCCTCATTGATTGTGTTCTTTTTTCCTTGTTTTATTGTTTGGAGTAATTTCCATTTAATAGATCTTTTTTTGGTTCAGCTCTAGTGCAGTCTTCTATCCTATGATGCTTGGCACCATTTTATCAGGAATCATTTGAGCGCTATAATTATCAGATATTGAAGCTGGCGTTGGTTTGAAAAGAAAACAATGGATTGCCATTGCTCTTCAGGCTCGCAATGACCATTTACATGGCGTTCCTGGGTTTGAGGTTGGTACTGCTGTTCACTTTCTGAAGCTGCATTCTAATGATGATATTTTGGATCCGTATGTGTAAGATTGATGTTAGGTATTGGTTTAGTTGTGTTGGTGGCGTCATTGTTCCTGGTCATTTTTCTACAAACTGATTTTGACATGCTTTGTAGGTTTTCCCTAATAGGGAAGGGGGATTCAAATATAGTAAATGGAATTGCAAAGTTGCCCACTACGACTGTCAGGTTCCCAGAGTGTGTGTTGTGGTCATCGACGCAGCCAAAGTGCTCACATCAAGATTGCTTGGAAGCATTGTGGGACAAATAGTTCACAGAATTGCATGAGAAAGCCATCTGCCTTCAAATGCACTTTCTCCGATTGCAACGAGGTAGATTTAGCATCTGAATTCCTTGACAGATCTGGAACTTATAGTCTCTGGATTATCCACCGATTCCTGCTTTTTCACGTTACGCCTGTTTCTTACTATTCCTGCACTCATTTCAGACTCGTATTCTATTTTTCATTGTTGTGATCTAATGTTAGCCTCTTGCCGTGTCTTATCAAAGGAGGATGATTCTGACAGCGAAAATGGCCACTTTGGAAAACTCTAGATGAGATAGCAGAGACAATAAGTGAGATGGATGGATGGATTACGATGGAGAGACTTCCAGTCTTCCAGAATAGTAGAGAGAGATATACTCAAAATTGTATCAGAAAACACAGTGGTTATCTAAACTCTCTATAAGGTAATTGCCTTTGTTTCTGCTGGTCACTACTGGAAAAAGAAAAGGTACTCTTATCATATTTAAAAAATGATTTATAGATTGGATCGAAGGATGGTGCAGTTCAGTTCATCCAAAGTGTAACCGCGGTTTTGTGGCGGCATCATTAGTCACCACTCCACCTTGCTAAGTAACAGCAAGCCTGTTGTGCCTCCACGGATATAGTTGAGTTATTATTCGGTGTAAGTAACAACAAGCCTATTAGGCCCAACTTTACCTAGACTCTGAAACATATTGATAAGCGTTTCGCCTTTTGCCATAATGAAACATATTGATAATAGGGGACCAAATAGGCATAACATCATTTCTATTTTGTTTACATTTCACATTTTATGGAGAAGCTGGTGAATGTTTTGAATTTCGAAATACCTAATATTTTGAGTTTGCGAATGACGAGTTCTCATAGATTGACGCTCTTGTTTTTTCACTTTTGATTTGCAGGCCAGACCTAGATAGTGAACGCTGGAACATCTCACTCCTTGCCCCTCCAGCTGCCACATGTTCGAGTCATGTGACTCCTCTGCAAGGCAAAATTGAACCTGTGCATCGCATGGCCGAGTGAGTTTTACCCTCAATGCTCACATCACAAGCGGCCAGGATTAGATATGCA
>JBBUKS010000086.1:0-14980 GCA_038050645.1 Hedychium gardnerianum | reverse complement strand
ATTTAGCATCTGAATTCATTGGCAGATCTGGAACTTAAAGTCTCTGGATTGTCCACCGATTCCTGCTTTTTCACGTTACGCCTGTTTCTTACTATTCCTGAACTCCTTTCAGACTCGTATTCTATTTTTCATTGTTGTGATCTAATGTTAGCCTCTTTCCGTGTCTTATCAGAGTCGGAGGATTCTGACAGAGAAAATGGCCACTTTGGAAAACTCTAGATGAGATAGCAGAGACAATAAGTGAGATAGATGAATGGATGGATTACGATGGAGAGACTAACAGTCTTCCAGAATAGTAGAGAGATATACACTCAAAATTGTATCAGAAAACACAGTGGTTACAGAACAATATGAATCGTAGAACAGCCGTCATGGTATCTGAACTCTCTATAAGGTAATTGCCTTTGTTTCTGCTGGTCACCTACTGGAAAAAGAAAAAGGACTCTTATCATATTTAAAAAATGATTTATAGATTGGATCGAAGGTTAGTGCAGTTGTCCAGTTCATCCAAAGTGTATCCGCGGTTTTGTGGCGGCATCATTATCCACCACTCCACCTTGCAAGTAACAGAAAGCCTGTTGTGCCTCCACGGGTATAGTTGAGTTGGTACTCGGTGAAAGTAACAAGCCTATTAGGCCCAACTTTACCTAAACTCTGAAACATATTGATAACCTGTAGGGGACCAAATAGGCATAACATCATTTCTATGTTTTGAATTTTGAAATACCTAATATTTTGAGTTTGCGAATGATGAGTTCTCATACATTGAC
The DNA here is from genome assembly GCA_038050645.1 of Hedychium gardnerianum. NCBI lineage: Eukaryota > Viridiplantae > Streptophyta > Magnoliopsida > Zingiberales > Zingiberaceae > Hedychium > Hedychium gardnerianum. Next base: position 14,210 of record JBBUKS010000086.1, on the reverse strand, counting down.
GCTTTTATTTTTTCACTTTTGAACCTGTGCATCGCATGGCCGAGTGAGTTTTACCCTCAATGCTCACATCACAAGCGGCCAGGATTAGATATGCAAGACGATTTGTCTGGTGCGCTCTTCCATCTATCGCAATTTATCACTGTACGAGGGATGCACGTTAATTCTGTAAATAATTTACAAACTTTGCATGACAGGATCATTGATGTTCTGAAGGCAATATCTATGCTTGATCATGGTGGTTTGGAACAGCGATGTGGTGGAACGTCTGATGAGCAAATAATGGTCCGATTTAGAAATTTAAACAATTGCTGATGATCAGGATTGAGTGGGGCCGGTAGGATTTCTGATGATTAATTAGGCTATGCATGAGCTTTATATTGGGCTTCGAATAAACCAATTTTGGGCTGTGACTTGTAATAAATGGGTGGTCATTCAATAAGGTGAATCAACAGTACCGTAACACGGGAATCACATGGACTATTACCGTGCTGTTATTTATGCAAGGATAATTCATCGGCTACCGAAATAAATAGGTATGTGCCATTTAGGTCGTGAATGAGTCAAAGCCATTGCCGGGCTTCCTATTGTGCTTTCATCGAACATTCAAGTGTTTAAAGGCCATTGAAGGATCCGTGGTAAGCTTCTCATCGGGTCCTTTTGGGCCCTAATCTGCTTACTGAATATGGTATGGGCCGTTAATGGGCTTTTACAGGACCTTACGGACTTCCTATTTGGGTCCTAAACGAACATGCGTTAGGCTTCAGTGGCCGTTAAGCATATTTTCGTCCACTAAATGGGCTATTTTGGGCCTTGACGGTCAGCCAACTGGACTGTCTTGGTTCTTTAATGGGCTAGTAAACATACTTAATGGGCTGTCGAATGGGCTATCTGAACCTTAAATGGGCCGTCAAATTGACTATTTTGGGGTTTTAATGGGCTATCACAATAGACTATTAGGGGCCGTTAAATGGATTACTTTGAGCCTTTAATAGCCATCGTGTGAACTTCTCAATGGGTCCTTCCGGGTAAATATCTGCTTAATCAGTGGGCCGTTAATGGGCCATATAGTCCATCAACCAGCTTCTGTCGGGACCTAAACGACACGAGTTAGAATTTAGTGGCGGCAAATATTAAAAAGGCTCTTTGGGGCTATAATAGGACACCCCTAGACTGTTTTATTAGTCATTAATTGACATTTTTGCTGGCTATTATATACCGAACTTGGGACTAAACGGGTGTTTTGAATTTGAACGCGTTTGAGTTGAATTTAAGTTTCATAATATCAAATTGAAGTATTTAAAATTAATTTTAGCTTATTTTTTAAATCAATCTGAAAACAAATCCGGATTTAAAATGGTTTTAAGAGCGAAATATCTTAAGTAGCCAAATGGAAATATAGCGGAAGGATTTTTAAGAACGATAACATTCTGAAAAGCCAATTTCATCTCGATGAAGTAAAGATTTGAAAAGTTTCAAACTGAAATAAAGTTTTAGATAAAAACAAATGATTTTAGAAGCTCACCTCTGATGCTTTCTTCTTGTTGTTGTTCTGGCGTAATCCATTTTTAGTCCTTGCCCTCTTCTTCCATTGTTCTTGAACAAGCAAAGAAAGAATACAACTCTCAACAAACTCAACCCCATAGAAGACGGGGGTCATCATAAACCAAGATGCATAACTGAATCAAAGGGAAGAAAACATCAAAAAAATACTTTTAGTGCCACAGTCAAACAGCAAAAATCCACTTGCAAATACATCCCCAAATGATATTTCGAAAAGAGATTCATCCATTGGCAAATACTATTGTACCGACTTGGAGAACAAAATATTACGCATTCTTCTCCTCTGGCACTGTTCATACAGGCAATTATCTTAATTGAAATTACTATCAAATCATCTAAATCCTTTGGCCTTCGGGTTCAACAGTATTTACCAAATTTATATTAACTACAATTCAATTATAAAATAGTCCACCCCATTCATATATACTTTTCCAGGTATTCTGGTTTGGTAACTAAATTACATGTATTTGTGCTACTCTTATATAAAACATTTTACTTAGATGATTAAATCTCTATGGGAGAATTGAAATTCATTTCGAATTCTAACTAGATTTTGATTAAACCTTCTATTTCCCCCCCTCCCTATCTGCTCTAGGTCGAAACTTAAAACTTAGATGCAATCCCGTTTCTAGTCTCTGTAAAAACAAATGTATAGGTAAATCAGTTTTCCAAAGAGTAAGTGCTTCTGTTTTACTAAATTAAATGCAATATTTTTTTAGATGCACCTAGAATAGAAGCATAAATGCACTAAACAATGAAATCAAATTCTGACTAATAGTCAGGTTTCTGTCCTCTCTTATGCATTAGTTACTATTCAGACTAGTAGCTACCGTAATTTATCTCTTCCGTATTGTTGATGTTGAAACGGATTGACGGAGGCATGAGGCGAATGTTTCGTCCTTTGCCACCATAAATGCACTAAATAACCTCCAATGAAAACACTGGTGAAGAAGAGCTACATCTAAGTTTTAAAATTTTCTAATACTTTGAGAAAGAACTTCTAAACATGAGTACTACCATAACTATATAAGTCTACTATAACTAATAAAGGACTAATCATTTCATCTAATACCAACTCTAACTGATACAAAATTTAAAAACAGTTAAGAATAAAATACCAAGGCAAGATTCTATCTACTAGGCAAGATTCTACTGGGTAAGATTCTCACCAAAGCATGCAATCATTGTGCAATTCATTCAAATAAGAGAGTTGACTTTTATTTTAGGCTGTGCTACTAGTCTAGAATAATTAAGCTCGCATCAACAGTACTTTACTCAACAAGACTTGTATTATTAACTCACTACCTACATGTGAAACACAATGGTCGTTCCACTGTCAATTTGCTAGGTTCAACCAATGAACTTAAATTCGGAAAAATTAATAATAATTCGTTCATTTAAAGCCTATAAATCCACAGCCGTATATTGTTATTCGAGGCCGTGTATCACAGTTCCAAAAGACAAAAAGTGATTTTAAATCACATTATCATGGATTCCATGGATATTTGTATAAAAAACACCTGCAATGCTCAGAATAATTGAAACAAAATACAGACCAAATAAAAGCAACAAAGTAGAAACTACTTTTGCTTATATATTATATAACCGAGTGACCCCATGAACCTTGGCATTGGAATCCTATGAAAGCGCCCTCTATGAGATTTCCTACAAAAATCTTCTCTTTTTTTTTTTTTTTTTGGCTATCCAACTTGGCCAGGATTTAATACTCATTAACAATTAATCATCCATGACCGGAATTAAATACCGAACTAATTCGGACGAACAAAAAATGACTTTCTACAGAAAATCCTATAGAAGCCCTCCCTGCACTTGTAGTTCTAGACCATGAAGTAAGGTTCCTCAGTTCAGGCAGCAGCAGAAGCAAAAAATCACATAATACATATTATAATATTATATGTGTATATATTTGTTGACCTCACATCACATGATGTGCCAACCCATGCTTATCCCATCTCAAAGTTTTTTTTGGATCACACTCACCCTCTCTATTTAAAACCCTTGCCTTTCTTCCACTTGTTCACCCTACATAACATTAGATCGAACGGCCTTAGGAACGAGGGCAACACCTTCCCCACGAGAAACACCTTGATTCTCCTTCTCTTCCATTGCATGTACTTCCATGTAGTGTGGGGAGCAGACACAAGGATACATAGAGAAAGTGGAAACAAAGAGGGCAATGCCATTGGCTGAACCCAGTTTGGACCAAGGCTTGATAAAGCCATGGATGAAGAAGGCTGTAAGGGTGAGCACACGCCCAAATGAGAACATGGCGGAGGCCAAGCGCATTCTCGCGCTCGCCTCGCCCATTGCGCTCACTGGACTCCTCCACTACTCTCGCTCCCTCGTCTCCATGATCTTCCTTGGCCGCCTCGGCCATCTCCCCCTTGCCGGCGGTGCCCTCGCCATTGGTTTCGCCAACATCACCGGCTACTCTGTCCTCTCTGGCCTCGCAATGGGCATGGAGCCACTGTGCGGCCAGGCTGTGGGAGCACATCGACCCACCCTGCTCGGCCCTGCCCTCCACCGAGCTGTCCTCCTGCTCCTTGTTGCTTCCCTTCCCATCGCCGCCTTATGGCTCACCATGGACCGGCTGCTGCTCCTTTGTGGCCAGGACGCGGACGTTGCCGCTGCTGCATATGCCTATGTGTTTGCCTCCCTCCCCGACCTCATATTTCAATCCTTCCTCCACCCCATTCGCATCTTCCTTCGCTCTCAATCCATCACGCTCCCCCTCACCTACGCCACTGTAATCGCCGCCCTCCTTCACCTCCCTCTCAACTATGCCCTTGTCTTTCGCCTTCGCCTTGGCATCCATGGCGTCGCGATCGCCTCCGTTTGCACCAATCTCAACATCCTCCTCTTCCTCCTCCTCTATATATTCTTCGCTGACGTTCACTGCCCCACTGGAGTACTCAACCTTTCCACGGATTGCTTTAGGGGATGGCGCTCACTTCTCGGTTTCGCTATCCCTAGCGTCGTCTCCGTGTGCTTGGAGTGGTGGTGGTACGAGATCATGGTCCTCCTTTGCGGCCTCCTCCTTGACCCCAAATCTACAGTCGCCTCCATGGGCATCATCATCCAAACCACCTCGTTGATCTACATTTTCCCTTCCTCCCTCAGCTTCAGCATCTCCACCCGCGTCGCCAATGAGCTCGGCGCCGACCGGCCCGATCGCGCCCACCGTGCTGCCAACGTAGGCCTCGCCTGCAGCGCCGTACTGGGGTTACTGGCGTTCCTGTTTGCAGTGGCAGTTCGGCACGCGTGGGCGCGTATGTTCACGTCCGATGCTACCATTGTGGCGCTCACGGCCACGGTGCTGCCCGTCGTCGGGGCTTGTGAGCTGGGGAACTGCCCGCAGACGGTGGGGTGTGGAGTGCTGCGGGGGAGCGCGAGGCCACGCGTCGGGGCCAACATAAATTTAGGCTCTTTCTACGGCGTGGGAATGCCAGTGGCGGCCGCGCTGGCGTTCTGGGCGCAGCGGGACTTCATTGGGTTGTGGATCGGCATGCTGGCTGCCCAGGCAACGTGCGTCACGCTGATGCTGCTCGTCGTACGACGCACCGACTGGGAGCTGCAAGCGCAGCGCGCACGACAGCTCATCGGTGGACGTCTCGACCCGGCTGCCGCTGATGAAGCAGCCGTGGGGTGGTGCAAAATGACAAGGATGAGAAGCAGCTGGAAGGAACAGCAAAAACTGAAAGCAACGTTAACATTAACTACGACTCAATTGTTGTAGTCAAAGCTTGATGATCCTGTGGCTGCGAGACAAGTCCATAGCTTTCCATTGTTATCTTATTTTCTCTTTTCTTCTTTTCTAAACAAAATATCACTGCGATCCCTTTGCCAGCATGTGAATTGGGAAGAGATCAGATATTTAAACGTTGCGAATCAATTAAAGAGGGAAAAAATAAAGTGAAGCTTTTTAACTGCAAAATTAAATGGGGAAAGAAGGAAAAAAAAAAATTGATTGAAGATTCACTAGAGACCGCACTGCTTTATGTTTTGTTCTGCGTTCTAAAACGGGACCAACTGATTTGATTGATTGACCTGTGAACTTAAGATTTATTTGGTTCAGTCTAAACCAGCTGATTGAATTTGATCAGTTCAACACTTCAACTGAAAAACAAATTACCATTTCAATGGACCGGTTTAATTCCACTCTCATTCTTAAAATATTAAAGGTTTATTCGTCCGAAAGGATAAACTAAAAAATAATTTATTCCTCGGTCCATCCGATTTGTCTCGTTTGAGCAGACCGATGGAAGAGTGGAGGATATTAATTTTTTATATGTTGTTTTATTATTTGATCCAATTTTATAACCTCAATCTAATCTTTCATTTTCTCTACCTCTCGCTATCATAAGCGATCTCTCTCAATCTATATGCCTTTCTCACACTCATTTGGGCTTCCTCATGCTTTCTATCTTTCCTCTAATAAAATCGATTAAACAGACATGTATGACAATTGCGATATAATAGAGCGTTGAATGAAGAGATTAGCTATGTTTAAATTGATACTTTTGATCTTCTCAGAATAGGATAGGAAGAAAGTCAGAAGGATTTGAAAGTTGACTAGATGGAATGAGAGATAACACTACACCATATTCAGCTACATGCCTCCATCCATCATTCAACTATACAAGCCCTGAATTTAAATATTTAATCCTATATAACACTACACCATATTGCATGCCCATATAGCAACCAAAAATTATTATATAAACTTAGAACAATTATACTTGATTTGAATAAGCTCCATGTCCATGTTTCTCCATCCCATAATTATATATCATATAGGATTCAGAAAACTATAAAAATTATCTAAGCTTTCTGATATTAATCCATCCATTTTGCCCAGTAATTTTATATGTACATGGTTATGGGTACAAATCAATTATTGTTTTGTATAATAAACTGACAGATGACTGATTATTATGACATACAACGGGTCACTAGGAATCGAGATAAAATGAGAAGCAAGGAGGTGGAAGGAACAGATTAAACTTGGCCTAAATAAAGTTGGACCATTGAATAAATAGATGCATATTATCAATTTACTAAACTTTAACTTTAAACCATTTACTGAGATTGAACTATGGGATATCAAACTGTAATACTATAAGAATATATCAATTAACACAGTGATAACTTATTAAACTTGTTAACTAACACAACGGTAGAGAGTCTTACAGATGCAGGTGGAGCCAAGAAGATTCATCGCGAAGCAGGGATAGTTGCTGTGCTCATACGTACACACAAAAATAAATAAATAAATAAATAAGCATAAGGCAAGCAACTCAAAGAACATAAATAAGTACAATGAAAATGATTTGCATGGTGACCGTGCAACCACGATTACAAAAGTGCTAGAATTAACTTAAACTAATGGAACCAACTTGTTGAGATATAATCACACACGATTAGCTAAAGGATATTATCAATTGTCACTTGACATGCGGTACCCAATTGTGAATAAGAGTCGTATGTTCATTGATTTTCCAAACCTCCAACAGTCATTAGTACACTAATCTAGCTCTATTGATTAATCTATTAATGTTTTGGTATATCAAAGGTGGTGACAGTTGGAATGTTTGCATTAACATCGTCATTTTTGGCTTTATACTAAGATACCTGCTTGTTATTCAGTACCAAAAAGGTTGATTATGGATCACCAAAACCCTGATTAAAAGTATTCTAGCCAATTGGAATAACTCATATCTCGTTGACAATCCAAAGAATGAGGTAGACAAACTACTCGCAATGTCATTTTCCTAGTGGGTAACATCACATGATGCACTGTTGCATTTAAATACTTACAAAATTTTAATTGATCAATGAAGTGTGATTTGCCATGGATTGCGCATGCCAATCACAATCTTGGCAGAACTTGCTAATCAAGATATATTTTTTTCTGTGGTAGAAGAATGTCATATTTAAGCATGAAAAAGTACTCCAATCTTCATCAGAGTCTATATATATGACCATCCTAGAGAATGCCAATTATTGACTGTCAAAGGCTGTTGTCCATTGATCCCAGACCATATGAGCACGCATTAGGTTGGTCCCTAGTATTTTCTTCCAATGCACAGCTTAAATTCACATGGTAGAGGACCATCACCATACATTTACATGATTGTATAGATTGAATGCACATGCTCTAGTGGCAAAGCATGATAAGGACATTCATACAAGTTACAACGTAAAGAAAATTAACCTTGTGTTTGTCTCCATATGAAAGACACTTCCCTTGGTAATCACTATGAATAATTGTCTGATATAATTATGGAATTTCTATTGAATGCTTTTGAATGTGAGGTAAAGACTAAGTTCTCAGAAGACGGAAAGGTGCAGAGAGATTTAGCGCAGTTGCCTGATAGCATCGGAACTTGGAAGACTCTAAACTATAAAATTAGCAAGTGGCTAAGATCACATGGAAAGATAATATATATAATAAATTATATCAAACAAGTTCTTAATGGGGACTTCTTGGAGATTTTAAGGAGCGGAAGTTCTAACAGATGGGAAGAAGCCAAATGACTGTTGGAAGTCTAATCTTGAGAATAATAATTAGCAAGTGGCTAAGATCCCATGACAGGATAATGTATCTAATATCCATCAAACAAGTTCTTGATGGGGACCTTCTGGATATTTTTTAGGAGTGCAATTAGAGACATGTCTAGTGGAAACCGGTAAGGGAACCACACTTCCCCATTGACCAGAATGCATACATTTGTTTTAGTTCAAACTTCATTATCAGTTCTCATTTCTCTAGATAAAGACAAAAGGAAATCATGTAAATTAAACCAATGAAAGATAATACAAATCCAACTATTAATTATTCTTGCAATGCAAGCATATGCCTCTTACTTTTTTATTCCACTCATACTTTCTTACTCCACGCACATTTTACTAGTCTTCAGTTCGATTCCTTTTGCACAAAGCATCAAGAGTGATGATGATGCATGAATAAATTCTAGTGCAGTTTTGTCTTTTAGCTCCTTGTTTAAATTTCCAAAGAAATAATGATTATTATCCTGTTTTGAGACACCGTACAATCGATAAGCGATAATGATGGGGATTAGTGCAAGGGAAACCTAAGTATATTAATCTAAAAGCAAAAGACAAAGTAAGAAGTCAAAAATAAAATTAAGCAGTTACATTTTATCAAACTACAATAAAAGGAAGTACATCCATTGAAGACAAGTATTAAAAAAACACATCTTTGACAAATAATGTAGAGCTGGAACTTAAGCTAAATAGTTTATTCCAGGTCAAGCTTTAGAACAAACTTTGACTTTGATGGTCGGTAAAATAAACACTTTTATTCACTAAAGTATTGGATTGTCGACCATGAGCCTTTCTAAGGTATGGCCATTACAAAGTACTATTGAAGTCTCTATCTCAACACTATCCATGAAGTCAGGGCTGTGATCTCTATGCATTTTTGTTCTATTTTACAAGCAGGTGTGAAACTTCATTGAGTTGAAATGGTTTAATCGAACTAAACCTTTCATCCAAGGAACAGGAAATAACATACTATCAAAAATAAACTTAAATTAAATAGGAAATCAAATAAATTACGCTATTGTGGCTTCACGGCCGCATTTGACGAGCACCTCATCTCGGGAGGGTTCAACGAGGGTTTCATAGGGATTTTTGCGGGAGGCGAGATCCGTTTCGCAATGCATCACTGGAAGATGAATGTTGTTAGATCGGTCGATTGGATAACATATAGGACAAAGGAAGGGGAAATACCTATTCTTCCAGTTCAAAGATCGAGCATAGAAACAATCCGCCATGAAATCGCCTCGTCGATCGCATTCGATGGAGCAGTTTAGGTCGCCGCGTGGGAGAGTAAGAACATTTGTGGATTTTGAAAGGTTCTAATTATTTGCATATAAATATTATATTTATGGATTAATTATTTATAAGGTTTAATTTTTTAAAAATAATAAATATCAAATATAATTATTTAGGATATAATTAAATCATTCAATAAACATACATAATGCATATATTTATTCATAATATCGCTCTAAATTTTTATTTGTCATTGATATTTAATATGCAACATAAATGATATTAATTTATATACATTTAAAATGTATTTCGCTAACATAATTAATTTGATAAAAATAAATTTAACAATTGTGAAAATCCGATACACCCAAAACAAATAATTAACAAATTTATATAAAGTAAAATTATTTAAACTTAATCTTAATCTCTAACAGAGTAAAATGCTACACAATTATCCTTAATATAAAAATAATTGAACTTTTAGAAAATAAATAACAACACAAAAAATTTAGCTCATTGCTAATTTTGAATATAGACATTTAAAAAAATATATTTAATTCTAATTTGGTCCTTAAAATTCATATTTTAAAAAGTAATATTTGGCTTTTTGACAAATAAATAAATGGACAATGGCAGAGAAAATAAATAAGCGTTGAAACCATCGCCTTTGGTGATGTATCAGCGAAGATATGATTTGAATCAAGATATAAGCAATGTGTAGCCAATTTATCAGTTTCAATGCAATATCTTTTGCAAAGCTGAACACCATAAAACAGCTCCAGTAGATCTCTCAGCAATGTCACAGTACTGAAGCTCCAAATGTCATTTCTGAGCTTATTACTAACACAAGGTAGAAGAGAAGCAGATCAGAGAGCTTGCTACTAATGATTCTAGAGATGATCTTGAACCATATATTACATAAACTTATCGAAGAAAAGTTTGCAAAACTTGTAAGGGAGTCTGTCTCTGGGATCAAAACTACAATGGATGAGGTGATTCTTGCACTGCCAAAGGAATCTGGGTCAAGGGATGGAGGTATTGATGCAACTCGGGGCGATGAAACAAGACAGAATAGCCTACAAGAAGAGGCTAGTAGGATGGTTCTAACGATGATTTTGTACATCTTCGTGTGTATGATTTTTAGGATAAACATCATGCACCAAAGATGCAACTAGTGAACAGTCAATGCACCCCCGAGAAGATACAATTCTGGCACAATGGTTCTGTTTGAATTTCTCAATCCAATTTCATATTGTTTGCCTGGATCATTGCAGTCATGGAGCCACAATCCAGTATAAGAAAGAATCATTGTCGCAAGAAAGCCTGCTGTGGATCATTTCCCACATTAACTGGGATTGTCAATGATCAGAATCACTTATCTCAAACAAACATCTTTTCGGAACCAGAGTTGAATCAAGTGCACAAACATTTCCACACCTAGAGATAGATTGAAACATTGGTGAAATTTTTGCGCCAACAGAGGGAGATATCCTCTTTGCTGCTAAGACAAGGTGCTTCCCAACTTTGTATCTGTTGCTGTTAAAAGTTATACTATGCTTGTTGAATGGTGATCGACAAATCTTTGATATAGACTGAAGTGTCACAGGAGCAGGTTTTCTATTGACTCGTCGTCTACTCAGCCTTTGATGTTTGTTTGCTCCTGACGAACTATTTTCTGCTTGGCGAATGCAGCACCGATTGGTTTTCTTCACATTTGAAATAACACCTTGTGAGATCTCATCGTCATCAAACGTTGGATCATTTGTGAAATTTCTTGCAGTTTTACAATCCCAAGAAGAAAATTTTGTTTCTGATGTACTGCTATTGACAGAACAAGCTGGGCTTTCATTCGTGGTTCTTTCCTCAGCCGAGTACTGTCCATGTTTCGTTGCAAAACTAGTTTCTTTGATACAATTAGAATCATAAACATCTGGAACAGTCTCTCTCTCCACTTTTGGCCTAATGTTGCAAGAATTCACTTTGTCATTGTAACAGAAATATCTCAAAATAAGACCACTAACAGAGATTTCCTCTGAACAGTTGGCACTAGGAACCTCTTTCATTGGCGAAGAATTCATCTTTTGCCCACCTTTTGATGGGTGTTCCAATAGCCAAGTTTTGTCCCTTCGAATCACCTCCTTTGCAGAATCTAAATCAGAATTTACAGATTTGCAGGTTTTTGAAGTGTCCACAGCCTCCTTCACAACAGCATTCACTTGAATGTTATCTCCTAATTTCACTATCTTAGTTACATTCTTTTGGTCCAAACAATGCAAGGAAAATGCACCAATGTTTGATTCATTACATGTGCAACGATCACTTGCAATTTTACCTTCCTGATTTTTAGTAATTGCTGATGTAGCAGTAGATACCATAAAACCCACTTTCGTATTAGGACTTTTGCTGTCATTCAGAGTTGAGAACCCTTGTACTTTAGTGCACAAAAATTGCTCAGAAACATTGCAACAAGTTGAGATGTTGGGATCGTTACTAGAAGCTGACATTATTTTGGAATTTGGACAGACAGTTTCACCCTGATAAGAAGATTTTTGTCTTCTGTGGTTTATAGAGGGAGGTGATTCTAATTGTTGCAAAGGTATGTCTGTCAATAGGGATGCATTCATTCGAAGAAACCAAGCAGATCGAGATCCACAACAGGCTTCCCTTATAAACATTGAATCAGGAATATGATAGAAATTCGTTTTTTGCTTTACCTATCACAAGAAAGCGAGCTAACACTATCATATCAGAGATTTGATAAAAAATTATACAAATAGGAACTTCAAAAAGACATACCATGAGGGAATGGACAATGATATCTCCCAAGGTTGGAAAACACGAAATATGCTCACACTTAAGCTTACCTGGGAAGTAATCACAATATATTACTTAAACATGATGAATAACAGATAACAGTAAACATTTACTGACATCATGGAGAGTCATCACCGTCGTCACTGTCATCAACATCATAATTGTTATCATACCACAATTAACCTAACCGTTTGGGTTAGCCATATCATTAAATATTGTTCAAATCAATTGAAATATCACATTAGTTAAACTTTTCTTTGGTCTCCCTCTATCTAATACACCTTTCATTATAATTAGCTCAACTCATCTAACCATGGAACCTATCGATGTCTTTAAACATGCTTATATCATTTTAACTTATTTTTTCTTGTTTTATTAGCAATTGAAGCTACATACAATTGCACCCGGATTATAATAATTTTGTTTTATATTTTCTATGAATTACATATTCATCTTAGCATTTGCATATTTCACATTATTTTTTATATTGAACCAACATCGAATCTAAGCGATGAAAGATAGGGGAGCAAATGAGATTAGAGACCCCAGTAGTCCTTGTTGTGAATGAAACACTAGATATTGCCCATATCAACCCCCGCAATATTGTAGCTACAGTGCTAAGTATCCTAGGTAGCATACTAACAACACTATTCTAGGTAGCAAACCAATAAAACCTGATTAAGCAGTTTCTTCAGAAACCATTAGGGAGATTGCAGAGATCGAATAGCCATTGCAGCAAAGCAGGAGAAGCAAACTACACAAAAGAAAGGCACAAGGAACACGCCCTGGAAAATCCACCACAATGTAAGATCAAACCAAATGGACCGAACAGAGAAGATTAGTCACGTTTGAGGTCTCGAGCCGTGATGCTAACAGGGGCGGACAGGGCGAGACGAGTGCCGAGGCTGGTGTCGACGAAGACGGCCATCTCGAGTTCCATCTCCATGAAGAAGACGCAAAGATGCGGCCTTTGACTCCGCGTTCGGCGTTCTCTAGGTATTGTTTCTTTCCGCCTCTTTATGGGCCGCGTTTCTCCGGGGAGAAAGAAAAATAGAGTACGGAACGAAAATTGGGAGGGGGAAGGGAAAGAAAAATACGAATATTTTTGGATTAATAAATATAAAGCATAAATCAATTCAGCGCCTTATTTATTATATTAAATAGAATTAATTTTCTTAAAAATTTTAATCACTTGAAAACAAAAATGATTAATCAGGTTATCTGATCTGGATGATCAGTCCGATCCCATAGAAATTTCCCACCGGTCACCAGGATAAATCGGAAAGCGCTAATGGAGACCCATCTAAATAACCAACATTCTTAGGCTCGCCTCTCATTGGAGGGAAAATTCTCTGCAATGCGTTATAGCTGAGATTCGAACCTTAGATCCCTTGGGGCCTAACCATTACCCGGGGGCAAAAAAAAAATTTTAATCACTTGAGTTATTATTTTGGGGGGTAAACGAGCCAAATCGCTCACGAATTATTTGGATCTCGATTTGAAAAAAAATTCATTCGAATTCGTTCGATTAAGTTAACGAGCCGAGTTCGAACCTGATTTCGAGCTCGAAAATATTATCGAGACGAATTTAAACTTAACAGTATTTGATTCGTGAACTTGCGAACATATTTGTTTAGAGGCTCACGAACGTATTCGTTAACAGACTCGTGAACATGTTCATTTAGAGGCTCACAAACGTGTTCATTAATAAGCTCATGAATATATTCGTTAACGGATTCACGTTTTGTTCGTTAAAAAAATCATTTATTTTATATATATATATATATATTATTAATTATTATAATTAATTATTTTAAATGAAATCAAATTAAATTTATATGAATTTTTTTTAATCGAATTCAAATTAACATCGTTTAATTTTTAAATAATTTTTTTTCAAATTAAGTTTGAATCATTCACGAATTATTTAATTTTATCATGAATCAAACGAACTTATAAATTAAAACTCAAACTCGAGCTGGGCTCGAATTTAAAAAAAACGAATCGAATTTAAA
>JBBUKS010000085.1:5773730-5792180 GCA_038050645.1 Hedychium gardnerianum | reverse complement strand
GCTACGACTCTTTTATGATTAGTACCTATTCGGATTTTTGACTATGACTTCTTCATGTATAACTCACTTACAATAAGAATATTCAATTTTTTCTGTGTAAGTTTTGATATGGCTAAATGTAATATATATATTTTTTTGTTTCTATTTCTTTTTTTTCTCTTTTTGATGGAAAAAAACATTTAAAGAGATATACTTTTTACCTCAAGTGAGGGGAAAAGAAACTACCCAAAAGGAATATATTTTCATCCTAAACAAGGTAAAGGAAGGTGGTTACATCTGTCAACGTATGATAGCAACATATCATAGTGGGTTTGCTATTACTCAATCATGATTAACATCTGATATGGAGGGATAGTTTGCCCCCGTGTGGTGCAAAAAACATCAGAAGTTAAATTTATTGGAGCGGGTGACCTGCTAAAGGATGAATAACCTATAAATAAAATATATTTTTTTGTACTATTTATTTAGTAAGAATACACATATTAATTAACAAAATTAAAGAACATAAAAATAAAGAAGGCTCAAGAGATTTACTTGGTTACAACTTGGGTGGTTGTTAATCCAAGATAATAAAAAAACACTATCAATCTCCTTCTTCGACAAGGGTCGAAGGTGGAGAAACTTCTTTACAGTAGTTGAATGTACTAGAAGTTAAAACAAAGATTACAAAAGTTAAGAACGAGTATGTTGTTGAAATTAGTGGACAAGGCTTTTATTTATAACAAACTGATCGTTTTACTGACGTGACACTTTTGGAGGTGCCTCGGGCGATTAGGGGCACCTCCATCAGGTTGAGTCGTGATCCGCAGTCAACATTCAGCTGATCTGACGGATTGGGGGCGCCTCAGACCATCCAGGGCGCCTCGAAAGGCTAATGTGGCCTCCGCTGCTTATTTGCTCCGCAACTGTTTTTTGGTGTTTGAGGCGCCTCCAATGGCTGGCGGACGAGGAGCCTCCGGCGGCTGGCGTCTAAGGCGCCTCCAATTCAACCGAGGCTCCTCGAGCGCCTTGAATGGTCAATTTTAGCATTGATCATTCTTCCTTCTATTCGCTTGGGTGATGCTCCGGTCATCTGGAGTTGAGCTCATCCGAACCCAACTTTGACATTTTCCTCAAGCAGACTTCCTTCATGTTTTTCGTCCCTCGGACCACGTCCTTCTTACTCTATCGGTGTACTCTTCCGTAGCTCCTCATCTCTCGGATGTACTGAGCCCGTTGGCTCCCTTCCCGTGTCATCCTTCTCGCTCGCTACGTCTTCCGCTCGACTTCTTGTGTTCCTAAGTCCCTGCACACTTAGACACAAGGTATCAAACACACACAGAGTCTAACTTAACTCGGTTGATCAACATCAAAATTAATCTGGGGTACTTACAAAGTTGACACGTAACTCAGAAGTCGAAAAAAAGTTGAGCCCGATCATGATGGGACTCGAGTCTAGTCCTTCCAAGTTATATTCAAACCTAATTAGACTTACATCCTATACAGATCCGATTTCAGGACCAAAGCTACTCGGTGCCCGTCTCCCGACTCTGGGACCAAGGCTACTTGACACTCATCTCCCAACTCTAGGACCAAGGCTACTCGACACTTGTCTTCCGATTTCGGGACCAACACTACTCGGCACTTGACTTCGAGATTCTTATCACTCTACGCCTGTGCATAAAAGACATGTTTAATCAGGAAAGCGGAGAACATGGAGCAATGTTTAATCACTCTACGTCATGTACCACCATGATCATGACGTGGTCTCCCTCGACACGAACGTGGTGGAACTGGGGGACGCAGCGTGGTCCCTTCGGCTCGAACGTGGGGGAACTAAGGGACATGACTTCCTCCTCTCCGCTAGGACAAAGGTATAAAAGAGAGCCCTCTCTTGCGGGCGCAAATATGTACACACAATCTCAGCCACTTCTTTTCTACTTCACCGTACTTTCTCTTGCTTCATTTTTTTATCACCGAAATTGACTTAAACGTCGAAGTGGTTGTACCAAGGTCTGTCTTGACCTCCATTTTAACTCTCTTTGATTGTCGCAGAGACTTGCCTCGAAGACCTCTAACCTGTCACCAACTCTCTCAT
This sequence comes from Hedychium gardnerianum, assembly GCA_038050645.1. Classification (NCBI taxonomy): domain Eukaryota; kingdom Viridiplantae; phylum Streptophyta; class Magnoliopsida; order Zingiberales; family Zingiberaceae; genus Hedychium; species Hedychium gardnerianum. The sequence continues at coordinate 5,790,103 of JBBUKS010000085.1, read as the reverse complement.
TGATGGTTTCCTCATCTTTGATTTCGGATCGGATCCTTTAGGGGTTCTCATTAACTACAAATTTATATCCCTAACTTTTACATGTGACAATAATTTATAGTGAACTATTAAATTTTTTCTAGGTGAGTTTCAATGTAGACAATTTTTATTTTTTCTAGGTTAGTTGAACATTTCACTTGTCAAAATATATCCAATATAAGTAAAGAACATTGCTTCCTTGTCTCGACATACTTTATCTTTATGGCATGTTAGAGGGTGGTTGAAGTGGGTTTCCTACAACTCTCTATCATTGGCATCCATTACTTTTTATTTTCTTTACTAACTATGTATTTATATCACTAACTTTTGTATACAATTTTTATCTACAATGGAATTCCTTAGTTTTCTTTACTTGAGAAAGTTTCAATGCAAATGAGAACCTTTGATATTTCTACCCTTCAAGTCGATTGAGTTTGTACACAACTCATATTTTGTCAATGTACCTACAAGAAACACATGTCCTCAATCCTTTTTCTAGTGATGATGGGGCATCAGATTGATTAATAGGATCTTGGTGGTTTGGCTAGAGAGAGTGAATATAAAATCATTTAAAATGTGTAATTAATCATGTCAAGTACAATCATAGTAGAATAAAAGTAAAAATATAAGACTCAATGATCTATAATATAGCTAGCCCTTTTCAAAAGGAAATGAAGCAAGCTTCTACAACTTCTAACTAATGGAATTTCATTCAAATATAATTCTTACTCTTCCTAAGGAAATAAATGAAATCTTAAGAACAAATTCGCTCCATGTGCCATCCTTCAAGTTCACTTCATCATGGATCTTTAAACCATCAAGTACAATCCAACCAACTCTCAACCACATCAAGTCACTAAGATCTCCAAGCTCTTGTGTCCATTCTATAAAACATTTGCACACATTAGAAATATAAGCCAAATCTAATTTAAACTCTTAATTTATTAAATGCATCAAATATATATATATATATATATATATGATTTTGATAGCCTACACACCTTATCCTGCACAGTCATGTGCACATGCTGAGGTGACATAATCTTGATCATTGATCATATCACATATATTTTGATCAATGATGTGCAGGTGGCCACCTCAACAGGTGCCCATGATTGTGCGGGGTAAAATGTGCAGGCTAACAGAATATATATATATATATATATGATTCTAGCAAAGGTTTTCTTACTTATGGCATGTTTGTATATGAGCCTCACAATATATAAGAGATTTAGTTGGAACGTTTGCTACGATGGACGGAGAGTTGTGGAAAGTTGGATACAACATGCGTGCATAATTGCTTGAAAGTGACTCTAACGATGGTATTGAGTTGAACGTTCCTCATCAGCTATGGCTGCATTAATTGAAAGTTCCTGATGCTGATGGGATTGGGAGGAGAGCCGCCACTAACTTTCTTGCCTTGTCGGCATTCATTGTGCATATACATACAGATACAGTCATCTTGTTAAATAAGATCCAGATACACATACACACACATAAGCTTCTTAATTAACCATTCAATCTCCAATTGCAGCAAGTGTGAAACAGTACAAACCTTGCCCATTTCAGGCCCAGCCTCGTAACAACAATCGTTTTTAACTCTTTGAAATTTAGATACACCATGTACGTTGACACAAACTTGTAATTTACAGAAACTGCATGCTCCTATCTTCCGTTCAACTGCATGCATGCCAAGCCAATGCTAGCAGAAAAGGATCTAAACCTAACACTCTGTACCATGTAGGTGGACTATTGCTTATTTTTCCTCTCAATCATGCATTCCCAGTACTAATTGTTACATTTTGTGAGGCTCATACTTTACCGTGGCATGTACATAACAGCTCGCATGCCGGCATGGCATACACTTGTTGCTAATATATAGCTGGTGTGGCTGGCCGAGTAATGCATACTTGCCATGTAAGATCGATGAACAGGAAGAGAAATTAATTAGTGAACTAGGAAGTAGGAACAGAGATGGGAAGGAGGCCTTGTTGTTCGAAAGAGGGGCTCAACAGAGGAGCATGGTCTTCTCGGGAAGACAAGATTCTCGCCGACTACATTAAAGAGCATGGCGAAGGCAAATGGAGAGACCTCCCCAAAAACGCAGGTTATCGATCGATCGATCATGTGTTCATTCAGATTAAATATATCAGTATGCAATATGTAGAAATTGTTGACTGGTAGCTAGTTAAGCATGTGTAATTAATTGTTTTGTTTTCAGGGTTGAAGCGGTGCGGCAAGAGTTGCAGGCTCCGGTGGCTAAATTACTTGAGGCCAGACATCAAGAGAGGTAACATCACAGAAGATGAAGAGAATCTAATTGTCAAGCTCCACGCACTCCTTGGAAACCGGTAACTAATTCTTTGTATATATTGAACTGATCTCGTCCTTACATCTTCCTATACACGATCTGATATGTATATATATTGTCGTGGAATTTGATTGCGTACGTAGATGGTCGCTGATTGCCGGTAGGTTGCCTGGGCGAACAGACAATGAAATCAAGAACTACTGGAACACAAATTTAAGCAAGAAAACGATGCCTCGGCTATGCGACAGAAGATGCTCAAACTCGAAGGAAAATAAGGTCGAGGCTGACAAATTGGATCCGCCAGTGAACGAGCAACCGAGTTATGTGATTCGAACCAAGGCCGTAAGGTGCACCAAGGTGTATAATTTGGCGAACGACAACTGCTCTAGCTCTAAGATTAGTTATAATGATGGGAGGCCTTCGTGCCCATTGCTCCCTGATCAAGATATCGATCCGTCCAGTTTCTTGGAAGACTTTGACATGGAAGGATTCATGTCGGATTTTCAAGATAATAGTTTCTTTCAATATTGCATCGATGACAATAGTGGCATGTTGCCAGAAGATGATCATGTCGACAGCGACTGGAACATGATGATGGCCGGAGAGCTCGCACAGGATCGTGCAGCTGGTTGAGGCATTTACTTGTACCTATTGGTGAAGAAAAATGAGAGGAAACAATGAATTTTAATGCTTGTCTTTTATATGACATATGCAAATTAACTTGCCATGTCTTTGTGATATATGGGTCATCACTTTGTAATTTTCGAGAGAAGACCTACTCTCGTGACCAATTCATGATAATTAACAGAGTGTTTAAATCACAAACTTTAATTGGTATCATAATTTGCAACATCTTATAGTAAAATTGTGACAACTTGCTTCTTAATTATGTCGACTTGTATGAGTGTGCAAATATGATAAAAAAGAAATGGGTATTTAGTAGTTTGCATGTGCACCAATGTTATGTACCAAGGTGCTACAGTTTAGTAGGTATAGGTGCATTGATTTAGCAAGCATGGGCCATGGGTGTCCTTGTTATCTCAGAAGACAAAATGCTCATTTTTAACATTCTCTTCAATTTATTTCAGAATTAATACGGAGAAGATAAATTACAGAGATTAGTCTAGTTAGCCCGAACAATGACCAATACATGAGAGAGTAGGAATCTGATAACTAACTAGGATTTGATCAGACCTCATGATGATAATATCTCATGTACTAATCATCAGTTCATCTGGTGAAGATTAAAATATTAATGGATGTGTTTGTTAATAGACTTGCAAATAGTGTATAATTTAGTGCAAATTTAATGAGGCTTGGTGGCAGATAGGGATGACAATGGGATGGGACGAAGGTGGATTTATTATTTTTATCCTCGTCTTTGAATTATATCTCTGTCTTTATTACTGTCTCCATTCTCGATTTTTTTCAATTAGAGAATCCCCATCTCCGATTCCGTGGGGATTAAATCCCCATCCTCGCTTTTCATACTCGAGAATCTCCATTTCTCATCTAATATTTACCGAACTAATCGGGGAATCTTTGTCTCCGTTCCGATCCCCATTCTCATCCCCATTCTCGTCTCCGTTTCCGTCCCCATCCCCGTCCCCATCGTGTCGTATCGGGACGAGTTCGGGGATGGGAATAGTATTTCCATATTCGCCCCGGTTTAACTTTGAAAATTTTTACCCGAATTTATATCCAAAAAAATTCTCTGAATCCGTTTCCATTTCGGATTTTTCCTACATGACCCGAACCCGGGAGAAAATTACCATCCCTAGTAACAGATTATTTATTAGGTTCGGATTTGGTTCGAGTAGTGTCCAGATATGCAAATACCCCTTTTGTTGTTATTCTAAGGATTATTTTGAGAAAGATTTATTAGACTTGCTGTATGTTAGGATTAAGGTTACGATTAGAATTAGATCTTTCTTGTCTCTTTCTTTTGCAACTTATAGTCGGTAGACGATAGTTCCAAGACGAGTTGAGCTAGTCAGTATTTTTTCTAATAGTAGTTCCCCTAAGGGGTGCTACTTAGGGAAAACTATTTTAATTTGTCTTCTTTTTCGAATCGGTTAATTTAAAAATGATCGATTCGATTTCATAAAAAAAAATTATTAGTTATCAAAATAAATTAAGAGACGTTCATGCTGATCTATCCAGATGGCTCACTACCCAATGAAGAGAAAATCTCCTATAATTCACCGTATCTAAATATTAACTCTGAGATTCTTGTGTCCATATTTGGAGGTCTAACTGCTGCATTGTAACCCCGGGGTGACTTAACTTGTCTGTGAATTACTAGCATAAGTCCATTAATGAAATAAATTGGATTTCTTCAACATTAGGTTCAGGTTATCAGCGCATGTGTATGTCCTCAAATTTAATTTGTTAACTGATTACGCCTAAACAACGTTTGTTAACTCATGAATTTCAACTATTTGGGATCGACTACATGAATATTGTTACTTCATGACCTTTATAGATATTGTTGCTTCATGACCTTTATACAAGAGCTATGAAAGATGGGCACCATAAACTAATGACACAATATATCCACTAATCCAAATATTGAGTCAAATGATTTTATAGTAATTTCCAAAAGTAAGAAACACCTCTGTTCATTTCAATGTGTGATTTCATGGTAGAAAGAATTTTTAATTAAGAAGATTTTGCTTTTACCGTTATGAAAATATTGATAATTTTTCACAATGGGATGACTAGTGTGATTCACAACGCAGAGTTGCATAGCATATAACAGGTCAACTTAGCTAGACAATGGCATTAGTTTGAAGAGAAAGAGAATGCTAAAAGCAAAAAATAAAAAATAAAAAAAATAGAGGAACGAAAAATTCAAGAGATGATAATCCCATCTAAATTGTTGTTTGGACCTGCTAGCTCCAGCAAAGTTATATAGAGAAGATAGTCTCATCTAATGCTTGGCAGTTCTTGCAATTCCTTATGTTTGAAGACCCTAGGCTCTTCATGAACAAAATGTCAATTTCTCTTTTCTAACAAGTATATAAACTTGTTTTTTTTTTTTGGAACATTTCCTTCATTTTTTTAAAACTTTTTGTTGAACTTAGATCTGTTGCCTATAGCTTAATGAGAGTTGATAAACAGATAGTAGAAAGCCCCCTCTATCTACACATTGATTAGTTAAGCTTATTTATTGTAGGACCTTAGTTTGCTTCAAAAAGAATATTGAAAATATAGATCTTACACTTGATCTGATCATTAGATTTTGCTTTTTCACTTTTTCAAGATATCATATGCTATTCCAAAAGAATAGAATAACCTGTATGATAGTCAATAGTAAAGTTTATGTAATTTGCATTACTGTATTTAATTAATGAAGGTGACCCCGATAAAGATGTATGGTGCACAAGAAATAAGTTGGCTACACAAAGCAAAGGAAACATAGGTCTTCATCATCATAAGCTGTGTTTGCCCCAACTATTTGAGGTTGTCTACATGAATTTCATCTTCCTTTGAGCTTTTTGCCAGTCGAGATCATAGGAAACATCAGTCTCTAGGCCAAATATTGACTTCCTCTGTTCTGGAATCAATCTAACATTTGGATTCATACTAGTGTCATTAGGTCAATACTGAATATACTAGCCTCTTTTTGCCTCCCTGTATATTTTCCATGCGAACCAACTTCTGTTGCTTGCAATGGATTATCTCTATATTTCTCAACATCCTTTCCTATTCTGGAAATGCAAGTAAATTTTAAGCTAAATGAATCTTCACTCTACATAGACTCTTTATAAAAACTGATCACTTTCATTGCCTGTTCAGATAGATAATTGAACTGATATTTTATGCACGCCATTTATCTTCTATTTGAATGGTGTCACATTCGATTACTTAGCTTGTATTGCTATTCAAATACATCATGGAATAGATTGTTATGCTCATCATGTCAATTTCTTTTCTAGTGTGTTAATTATTCCAAGTGTTCAGGAAGAGATTAAAGTGATATAGAGTTGCAGGAGTACACTCTCCTAGGGGCTACTTAACACCATATGCTTGCTATCTGACAACATTTTTGTTGGTCTGGTTAGTTTTTCTTTATTTTCATGCCCTGGCTTGCATACTCTGTAAACTGTGCTTGAAAAGTGTAATTTTCTAGTGGAAGAATGTGAATGATAAAAAATTTCAATACAGTAGACTAAATTGTCTTTTAGCTGGTGAATGTCCAGCAAATACAGTTGCTTTAATATTTATATTAGAGGAATCCAGCATCAATTGTTAATGTTAAATAGCTACACAATTTCTTCTATGTTCTACACTTTTGTAATCAGACCCAAATTATCCTAATACGGAAGAATGACTTGTGTCATGACCAACAAGTGCTGCATGAGCAAAATGTCATAGTAGGCATCAAGGAAAATTCAATAGTCCATGAGGGCATGTTTAACTCAGAATCAAAATCAAGAAGAGAGGTGATTCGAGCAATGACTTCATGGAACTCTCTTTTTCGTCTAAGATTTTACTATAATTTATTGAATAAAATTCTAAAATACCTAAATCATATATGTTAATTTTCAAATTATCAAAATCATGTATTTAATTCTTATTTTACCCCCTCGTTCCTTCTGCATTATCATTCTGAATCAATTGATTGCTGTTGTAACGATAATTCGGTCGATCAATTATTTATTTTTGGACAAAATCAATTGATGAACCTGCGTTATTTAAAAAATCAAAATTTTGATATTATCCAACAAACGAGAGTCCTAAAAACTCATTTATAGTGTCGGTTAATAAGTATCATCATTGTAACACTTACATTGAGAATTTGACATAAATTTTCATACCGATAACAAATTGAAAAAATTACTGCTATCGATATAATATCACATTAATATTTGAGGACATGAATATATTTAAAAGTCTTAGACGAGTACAAAGATTTTAATTTGGAATGATTTAAAAAAATTTAAATTCAATAATTATTTTTGGACAAAATCGACTAATTGCCATAGATATATCAATCAATTATTACACTATAATTATCGGTTAATGGAACTTGTTTCACAGCTGTAAAACCGTTCTGAATCGAATACTGCAGACGAATCGAGGGTAAAATTACATGATAATTTTAAAATTAAAATTTACCAAAACTCCGTGCTTATTTGTAGCCTTTCATTCCTGGAATAATAATGCAATGATTAAATCCTTCAAATAATAATCAAAAAATTTAAAATTTTAATCTCAACTGCGACTTACTACAGAATATTTTTTCTCTAATAAAAAATGATCTTCAAAATATTAACCAAACATTTCTCGATGATTAATAAAAAAATTTCATAAAATTAAATCCATCTTTTCAAATTCAAAATTAATCATTTTTTTTTATTTATAACCTTTCGACGAGACATTCCAAATCACCGTTTTCCATTGCTTTTCAATTCGCAGCATTCGAGAAAACACCAAAACTCCTTGATTGGCATGGAATAGTGCAGAACAAGCCAATCAGTTCTCGCTGCTTTTTTGAAAGCCTCGCCTCGCCTGTCAACATCTTTCCCGGCTATCGCATCGCAATCAAAGAGCTGGCCCCCATGCCGCCACTCCCCGACAATCAAACCCGCCTCAGCGACAGCAGCGGCAGCCATCACGACGCAATAACTCAGAGCTCACGAGAATCCACCGTCGACCAGGACGCTTGTCAGGCCGACCCGGCCCCATACGCCTTACTGCACAGCTCATCCCTGTCCCTCTTTGCTCGGTGAATGATTAACTTGTTGCTGCGCGGGAACGGCAAGGCCCACATCCCACTCCAGTGTGTCAGTTAGATCTTTATATAACATTTGTTCACATATCTCCAGAGCTAACAAAACATAGCATTCCTCCCTACGTTAATCTTAGAGCAACACAAGATACAATCACCCTAGCTAATTCTGAGCTCTGTCAAAATATAATACATAGTGCAACTCCGATTGGTTTTTAAATGGAATTTTGCGATATCACCTCACCAAACTTGAGGAAGAGCTGCGCGTCGGACGTGCTCTGTGATGTAACACAGCTCAGCGCGTTCTGGGTCTTGAGGTTAGCGTACTCGTCGACGTAGCTGGGCACCAGCGGCGGCTGCAGTTGGGCCTGCTTTGGGGTCGGATCTGGCTGCACAAGACATCCGAGCACGCGACTCACCTCGTGCATGGTCGGCCGGTCTGAGGGTTGCCTTTTGGTGCAGAGGAGCGCCAGTTGAAAAACCTTTTTCACGTCCCCGAGATCTTTGCATGTGGAGGAAACGTCCTGATCCACCGTCTCCATGACAGCATTGCTAGAGGCCTTGCACAATATCTGTTGGAGAAACACAAATGAATGAGCAGTTAATTGCATAACCTTGCCAATATATTACTTGAGATGATTACCAACTGATGAAGATTAGACTCATTGTCGACGGCCTTCCTCCCGGTCAGAAGCTCAAGTAGGACGATGCCAAAGCTATAAACATCAGACTTCTCATTCAATCTAGATGTCCGAGCATACTCCGGATCAATGTATCCGATTGTGCCCATCACATAGGTGGACGTGTGAGTCTTGGAGATACAAAGGCTCTTTGCAATGCCAAAATCTGTGAGATGAGGTTCATAATCTTTGTCCAGGAGTATGTTTGACGACTTGACATCTCGATGTATGATTCGAGGGCTACAGTCATGGTGGAGGTAAGCAAGACCTTGTGCCGAACCCAGGGCAATTCGAAGCCGAGCATCCCAATCCAGCTTTTTCTTCTTAGTAGGACCTGTAAGTTACAAATAAAAAGAAAAGACATTTGCTATCATCTATCTGGTTTCTCCAATAATCAAACATGAAATTATAGAAAGAATGCATACCGTGTAGGATATCCCATAGGCTACCATTCTCCATGTAACAATAAAAGAGGAGGTTGCCGAAGGGGGACAAAGAGTATCCTTGGAGGCTGACCAGATTTCTATGCTTGATATTTCCCACCGTCTCGAGTTCGGTTTCGAATTCCTTCGAGTTGTGGGGATGCTGAGAATACAATCTCTTGATAGCTACTGGCTTGCAGTTCTTCAGAACACATTTGTATACTGTGCTTGATGCACCATAACCAATAATATATTTCTCACTGAGGTTTTCTGTCATTCTCATGATATCCTCATACACATGAAGGGCCATATTCATGTGAAGGATCACCAGCTTTGGAGAAATAGTATGAACTGCAATATTACAAGCAGATTAAATATGAACACATTGATTTATATAACAAAAATTCTCCCAACAAAGAAATCAATGTAATAACTAACATAAGGAATTAATATTTAAATTTATCAGGCTTGTATAAAAAGACTTTTAGGATAATTGTAGTTTTATGGCACAATCATCCATAAGGCTACCTGGTTTATGTAATGAGCCATCTGAAAATGGAGGTTGTCTGTGTGGTCGACAGGCGAGAACCAAGACCCCCAAAAGGATTAACAAAGCACCCAAGGCACTGCCCCAAATGGCAGCTTTTGAGAATGGAGCTGCATTGGGAAAATAAAATAAAATCTATTATAGCTTATTCAATAGTCTATGTTCTGATGCAATCGATATATCGTACCTTATCAAAGACAATATAATCAATTAAAACAATTTTGCGAAGGAAATTCATAGATTGTTATACAAAATACAAACAACAAATAGCAGGTGCTTCAAGGAAATTCCTAGATTATTGTACAAAGAGTTATACCTCTCTGTGGTCGATGGATGTGGCAAGGAGAGCTTAGCCAATAGCCACAAAGACCAGGATTTCCTACAAAACTGTGCAAAAAGCAGAAAAAGAATTAATTAAAAAGTCCTAATGATCAACCTTAGAAATGGGAACATGAGAGATTTACATGCTATGCAATGAGACTGGTTGATATAGTTTCCAACAGAAGGTGGATTCTTACTAAGGAACTAAAACATGAATAATCTACAATTGCTCACCTTTCAGGAGAAAATCGAGAGAAGTTATAATCTGTGGGAACATCACCAACAAAATTATTATTGGACAGATTCCTGTTTGCCGAAAAGGAATCAATTAAGACTGGTCAAATATTTCATTTTCAAAACACAGAAAATGTTATCTTTCGAGAGTCACTTAACAGGGCAACGAGACTTGGGCAGTTAGTGAGAGTTGTGATACCACCAGACAAATTGTTGTTTTCCAAATTCCTGCAACAAAATTTAGCATTCATGAGGCAGAATAAAATTTCTCTAACCTTTCAAAGTATCTGATTTAGGCATACAGTGTGACCAGATTCTGAAGCAGTCCAAGTTCCTCAGGAATCGTATCGGACAAGTTGTTTTTTGACAAATCACTGAAATTTACACCAAGAATAATCAAAATCAATAGAGTTACATGTAGAAACAAATATACATATCTATAAAATCCCAACTAAATGGTAATGTAAAATCCCAACTAAATGGTAATGTATCTTACATCTCCTCAATACTCCTTAAGTTTCCGAATTCAGCAGGTATGTTACCAGAAATTTGATTGTTGCTCAAATTCCTAGAAATTGGTAGACAGAAACATCAGAGGAAGTCTAGAATTGTGAAATATATTTTAGAGAAAAAGAACTCACAATTTCAGAAGGTGTTCTAAACCACCAATAGAGGGAGGTATGGGACCATTCATCTCATTGCATGATATGTCACTGCAGAAGATCAGTTTCATGTCATGAAGTGAAGAAAAAAAAAATGTAGCGCAATGGCCATATTTGCTCTCAGTGACTTGAACTCAATAAGATTACTCACAGAGTGTCCAAATTACTGATTTTTGACAATTCAATGGGTATAGATCCCTTTAATCTGTTTGATGAGAGGTTCCTGCATTCCCAAAAAGTTTCTTCTTATTAAGCAATCAATTAAATGTTGGTAGTTTAAGGTTTACCAATTGTTGTATATGATATTAGTGAAGCACTGAAGCCAACTGAAGAATCTTTAACCTTCAAAAATTACAGCCAACCATCTAGTAGACTTTGAATTTTAAAATTGTCATACTAAACTCAGGTATATTCAAATATAACATTAATATGCATAAATGAGAATGCATAGGAGCATAAATGAGATTATATAGGAGCTTATGACAAAGCACGAGACTTTCCATACACATTTGAGCTTGGACAAGAATTAAACAAGCGCTCCTTGTTCAAAAGATCAAAGGGGCCCCTTTTTTCCATAAGTTCAAAAGGATGCCTGTATCCGAAGTGTTCTATCATATGTGCTCTTAAATCACCTGCTTTACCCTTACCCATCAAGCTAAAAGAAATCAAACTAGCCACCCACCAATCTAACACGCATGTCTAAGCAACCTTGTGTAGTACACTTTGATCAAAAGTCCTAATATGAGTTATAAATTTAATAGCAATAACAGTCATATATTTATCCATGGTCAACTAAAATCACAAAAACATTCAATTAGAAATTATGAGATCTAGAAACAGGAAGAAACACTAAAAATATCAAAAGTTAATATTGAGGAAACTTCAAAACATAAATATAAGTAATAACATCTCACAAGTATGTCATGCTCTCTAGTTTCTTAAATGCTCGGGGAATGGTCCCATGTAGTTTATTGCCTCGTGCATTTCTGCAATGCAGTCAAGGAATCAGTTGTAGTGAAAACACTTACAGCGGATAAGACACCTGGATCAATTAAAAGAATCTGCTTACAAACTATTTAGATTCACACATGAACTCAAATTTTCAGGGATAGGTCCCTCCAGATTGTTGTTTGCAATATTCCTGCAGAGATTAGATTAACAATCATTAGAATTATATTGTGAAAGAATTAACACAATCCTAAACGAAATGCTTCCAAATTGGCATACAAGTCAAACAAATCAGTGAGGCTTCCAAGCTCAGGTGGAATGTAACCAGTGAGCTGATTATCATTTAGCTCCCTGCAAAAATGATTCAATTTAGATGCTAGAAAACCATAAATCCACCAGTTTTTTGCATTGAAGATGTCCGCTTACAAGTAGTGAAGCCTTGTCATGTTACCAAGCTCCGGTGGAATAGACCCAGTAAACTTGTTACCTTGCAGATACCTGTTTTGCATAAATGTCAATAATGTCTTAAACGGTAAATCTTATCTCAGACCACAAACATTATTGAGCACTTGTCAATTTAATAGCTGTGGAACGATTTAGAAAAAATGCAACATATAGGCAGACATCGATATAGGTATGACGTGTATGAAGATTTCTAAGATATGGTCTTAGCAAAGCAGGCCAAATTGATGTGAGATAAACAATCATCTTCAACAGAATTTAACACTCTATCAACAATGTACTTGCAAAACAAGATTTGCAACCAACTATTTAAGACTTACAGTTTCTCAGTATAGGTCAAGTTACCCAAAATAGGAGGAATTGGCCCACTAAGAAGATTGCAACTCAAATCTCTGCAATATAATAGTAGCAATTAAACATTGGAATCTTACTACGAACAGAGTTTCGATGTTGTGGCTGCCAAAGCCAAAATTTAACCTAGTGCAATCTAAGCATATGGAGCAGAAAGATCAAAGAAAATAAGTAATGATGAATTAGTCATGTATCTTACAGTACGGCAAGAGCTTGCATCAAGCCAATCACAGGTGGAATGGATCCAGTAAATTTGTTCCCTTGCAAAGATCTAACATGGATTATATCAATAAGAATCTTGCCATGTTTATGATTTAACAATCAGTCGACTATTCTAGACAATAAATAAGATTAGTGCCCCTTACAGTGTGGCAACTTGCAAAAATCCAATATTAAACGGAATTTCTCCAGTTAGCTGATTGTATGACAAGTCCCTACATTGCAAAAGAGAAGTCATATCCTGCTAAGAAAATATTAACTTCATTCGTAAAATGGAAATGATACGTACAAAACCTGAAAACTGGTGCAATTTCCAATGCTCTCTGGGATATTTCCAGTCAAGCTGTTGTTCTTCACATCACTGGTAGAGTTCTTTTTGTAAGAAATAATAATAGAACTTGATTTTCCTGTTGGTCATGAATATCTTAACATTGTTAACTTACAAGTACCACAACCCAGTCAACTGACACATATCTGGTGACAAATTTCCATCCAAGCTATTACCGCGGAGCCCCCTGACAAAAAATCATAATTGAAGTTCACCAGTGGAAAATGGATAATTAAAACTAAATATATGAAAATACAAATTAGGCAACTAGTAATAATACTACTAGTAATGTAAAATTGTGGTCCATAAAAATATCCCAGGGCTGCTTACAAGTACTGTAACACTTCATTCCAGTAGATAAGCCTTGGTATTTCGCCACTCAATTTATTTTGAGCTAGGTCCCTGCAGTTTGGTCAATGGTAGAAGAATCAGATCCTTCGATATATAGGTGAATGAGAAAACAAAATACTTACAATATCTTCAAGTTTGGAATTTGCGACAAAGTTGAAGGAATAGGTCCAACCAATTGATTGTTCTTCAATATCCTACAAGATAGGGGATGATTATCAGCAAATTATAACGCTGAATACTGACTAATGATTTTTTTACAGCACATGTATATCGACTAATCATTTCTCACAAGTTCTCCAATTGCTTCAGCTTTGATATTGAAAAAGGTATGTCCCCAAAGATGTTGTTGTAAGACAAGTCTCTGAGAGTCAAAATTTATTAGCAAACTAACCCAACAAAGAAGGTATGCTTGGGTTCACCTCAGTTTAGCAGACAAATTAATAAACTTCTAGGAGGTTTAAAGCCAATTAACTAAACACCATGATTGTGATTATGATCATACTCACAATGTTTTCAATGAGGAACATGCACCAATCTCATCTGGGATTTGTCCAGACAATCGATTTGCTTTCAGATCACTTTTCAGAGATACCAGAGAAACAAATAAGCACAACTCTTGGGTAGTTAAGCATACATATATATCATTCAGATAGAGGAGTGGATTTGAGGTATCTTACATAGAAACAAGGCTCTTCAGATTTCCAATAGCAGGAGATATCTCCCCATCAAGATTCATGCCAGATAGATTACTGAAATTTCACAGCAAATGAAAAAAAATTAAAAAAATTAGATGATTCAAGCTTTCAAGACATCTCATCATAAGAATAAACAACAAGCTTTGATTTTGTATCCTTACAGTGCCACAACACTAAATGTTACATTGTCACAAGCGACCCCTCGCCACAAACAATAGTCAGAAGATGGAGCATCCGTCCAATCATACAATATATTGCCTACATTACGGAATGACTTCTTGATCTCCAGTAATACGGCACCTAAACCAGGAAAAAAGTAGTAGATTGCATAGTTAAAAATGATTAAATTAGCACTATAATAATTATAAGTTCTTGGTTCCTATGATCAGCAGTGAAAAATATTAAAATATGGTTCAGCTAGAGTCCAGGTCCATTAATAAATTGCAAACACATAGCTACGAGAAGATCCACGTAGTTGTGCTGTAGTTGAAATCTTTCTTGAATAACCAAAATTGGAGGACATGTTGGATAGTGTAGCGCACTTAAACGAAAACTGAGAGGAAAACAAAGATACGGAGTAAAAAACAAAAACTTGATACAAGTGTGTTTTAACTGGACAGGATAGTGTTCATAGATTCGTAAGAATATATATAATATAAGGTTGAATATTCATTGAGAGGAGAAACTCTTGTACAAAAAAACCTAGCAACGCAAGAACATCTGGCGTCAAATGAAGATAAAATTGCAGAGCTAAGGAAGCTAAACCACTAACAGAGCAGTAGACTAGAAATAGACATGCGGAAGTTTTAAGTCTTTAGGAGACGCCATTAAAGAAACGATCCCAGACAATATTAAAAAAAAAATCATAGTGGATCAAACAAAAGGAGATAAGAAATTACAGAACCAGAAAGTGTACTTCCATCCCGATAAAATATTAAGAGAAGTAATGTGTGCCTCGAACAGATTATTGGAATAGAATAATAAGGTGAAGATCCGAGAGAAGTCCTTAATATCCCCCGTTCATTCTCTCGGGACACAACAAATAAACAAAAATCCAAACTTTGGCCGGATTCATGGCTCACCGTCGCTTGCTTCACCGGGTACCGAGCTCAAAGTCCCGAGCAGGACCAAGACAGCGAGCCCGCCCCACCGCACGGCCATTGCCGGAAGGCGCTAGGAGGTGGAGATCCAAGATCCGATCTTTCGTGCCGAACGGAGTGATCCACAGCGGAAAGGAGGCAATGGGAGGGAGGGAGACTGGGAGAGGAACATCGCCGTCTTCTTCGGCGACGCAGCTGTAATCCTACTTCCTGCCGCAGCTGCCGCACTGCAGCACCAAGGAGGATTGGGCGGACGAAAAGGAGGGAGATTTCATAGAGCAGAGAAAGAAAGAGACGGGAATCACATCACGATGAGGTTGTTCGATGGGTCACATCACTCTGCAGCGCCTCTGAATACAGTTCATCGCTCATTCACCCTCTTTTACTTCTCCCTCTGCGCTGCCTGGGAGAGAGAGAGAAAGAAACAGAGAGAGAAGAGATAGAGGTTGGTGCAGGCAGGTTATGGCATCGGCATTGGCAGCGTAGGGGTGGCAGAAATGCGTACTTTTTCTCTTGCTCAATTTTTTTATTTTTTTGAGTTTTTCCATTGACCTTTTCAAATATATCGGTAACTTCTTATCATTACTCTCTAACTGAGGAGTGATGATGATGAGTGATCCCTCCTTCCCTCACTCCCTGTGAGTGTGGTGGCGTAGCAGTACAGTACAGTACAGTGCAGTGGCGGGGAGCGTTATTGTATTGTGCCTTTCGCCTCAACTCAGCTTCATGCAGACAGACAGAGATGCCATGTGAGGTGTGTAATGGGATTGGGTTGGGTCACTGACAGGATACTGGAAGATCACATGGCATCGAAAGCTCTTTGTTTCCTTCCCCTCCCCTCCCCTCCCCTCTTGGCCTTTTGGCTTGTGAGTCCAGATTTGCTAATTCTATTGTTTTGTTGAAAATATATAAATAAATATAATAATAATTCATAAATCATTATTTCTCAGTTTAATTCGTAAGTAAATATTCGTTAATAAATTTAAT
>JBBUKS010000085.1:5727757-5764563 GCA_038050645.1 Hedychium gardnerianum | reverse complement strand
TGAGACTGAATCTCACAAGTTGCGGTTCACGGGTAGAGAAAACAAAAGTCAAGCCATTTGTAGTCAAACTATTTGATTTTGTTATATCTACGACTTCTGATCTCAAGTGAGAATGTTTTTGTATACTCATGTTACTTGTTGAGTAAGCATTTTAAATCAGGGATGATTGATATACACATGCAACTGTCGATGCATCCTACTATATGTTGATCATGAACTTATGGCCATATCTTTTTCGATTAAATTTGTTGCATGTACATTCATAAACATAACATATTAGGTTATGTTAGTACTTAGATAACTCCTGGACTTTTGCAATGAAGATGATTAAAATATGAAAGATGCACGTAGTAATTGATAGTGTTCACTTCATATTGTTACACAATTTGTAGCCTATGACATTGAGATTATTTATCCTTTCATAAATTTGGATTTTGGAGTTTCTTGATTTTGATAGTGAAATGAGGCGAGAGTTTTGACTTTCATATTTTGAAGTGTGGATGATTTTTTAAGTTAAAATAAAATAAAATATAGTAAGGGGGGCCTTTTTTTTGAAACTCGACTCAAGCCATCAAAATCTCGGGTACGACACTGACTTAAACTTAAGTTATTAAAATGATTGTTTCAAGTTTTATTTAGCTTCTTTTTTATAAAGAGTTTGATTTAAGCATTCATTTAGATATTATTAAAAATTTAATTTAAGATTTTTGATTTTTTTTAAAAAAAAATAAATTTAATTAATTAGTTTAATATTATTAGATTGTTTAGAACATAAGTTTGATTAAAAATTTATTCATAGATATTATTATTTATGAATATTATTTATTTATAAACATAACAGTTTAAATTAAACACATACCTATTTAAGTTTTTTATTTAATTTAATATTTTTTATTGAATCGAATACTAAATTTATTTTTTTTGCATGCTGATAAAATCTTAAATTGACGTGTCAAAATCTTCCGCGATTAAGAATTTCCAAAACAGACAAATGGCGCATTATTGTTTATAATTTTCCTTTGCAACAGAAAAAAAATCTCATGATCCAAATCGATATAGTATTTTAGTCAATTTTTATAAAATTATCAAATTGATTTTAAAAAATTTCCTATAAATATCCCAATTCCACTTGTCATCTCATCCAATTATCCAAACAACTTTGCAGTCTCAATTGCTGTAATGGTGAAAAACTGTGAAAGGGTGGGAAGGCAACAAGAAATGATCATACTTTTTGGTCCTTGTTTGTCCTTTTAGTATTCATCACATGTAAAGAACAGCCCTTTCCAGTAGATTGGTCGAGGGCCTATCCTTGCATTTATAAAGACTTTAAGTTCATGACTCACAGTCAAATTATTGGGTTGACGGGCTTGCACTTCTGCCAATTAGAAGGGGACGAAACCATGTGAACCTTTTCTGATCAACTAGCCAAAAGTGTTCAAAGTTCCATTAGTCATTTTTGTGCTTCAAATTTCAAGCATCATGATGCTTGCTGACTTGATATATTTGGCTAAGGACTCGAGTAGTCTTTGGAAAGGTCCTGGTATTGCAACCTGTGTTGTGCATGAATATCTGTCATCTGTTCAAAGCAGACATTGTTGTTTTTCAGAGAATCTTCGTTTGGTTTTCTCTCATTTATGTTCGACTCAGAAGTCCAATTGATGCAGATTTGAAGTCTGCACTGGGGAAGACGCGTAGGGATGGAAAAGTAGCAGCACCTATACAACCACTGACTTTTCCGCAGCGTGTTCACGTTGGAAAGTTAATTGGAAACTATGGCGATGACTATAAAGTAGCTTTAATTTTATGCTCTTAATTTCCAAAACTAGTTTGTGTTTTTGCAATATCATCATATTTGCTTCCTCATTTCCTTGTTCAGCAGCATTCTGTTGCATTCTTCGATAGTCACCAACTGAAAGGCAACTGTCAACCATGAGAGTGCTTCCTCATTTCCTTGTTCCTTAAGCTTTCGTGCTCAAACAAACAAACAAACTAACTAACTAACTAACTAAACAAAAGCATAGAGCACCTCCTTTTATATGTGTCCTCCCTTTCTTATCTATCAAATATTGTGCACAAAAGAACACGCCTAATAGCCTTAGTTAACTAACCTGGTCCAATAATTTCACTTGGTCCAAGATTTAGACGGTCATTATCTCACAAGCACATTAGAAATACTTTGTTTGTGTTTTCAAAAGTATAAAATAGTTTGAGATGCTTAGGGTTAAGTCTGGATTTTAGATGCTTAAGTTAGTGCATCAAAACAAGTCTAGACTAAAAATATTAATTTAAATTGATCAAGTTAAATGATTCTATGTAGTAAAATAATTATCTGAAAAATTAAACTTAACTTGACTAACTTAGTAAAAATTATGATCTTCTGATCAACAGCCAGTAGCATAAGTTAGACATTTGGATAAGAACTCTTTCTTAGATAATTTAATTTCATAATATTTTTTTATATATAAAAATTATCTAAGAGAAACAAAAATTCAAAATTATCCTTGTGGCTCTGATACATAATAAATTTACTGAGTTTTTTAAAAAAAAATCAAAAATCATTATAAAATATATTTAAAAATATCTTTAAAATTTTGAAAAATATTTTATAAATTTTTATAAATTTCTTAAGAATCTAAGAAATCGAACTAATTTACTCAACCGACCTAATTCAATCAACTAAAGTAACCTATTCAAGTTGTTTAATCTGAGTAATATGCTTAGTCCACTTGATCCGAGGAGTTTGCCCAGCCTGATCAAACTAGGTTTGTCTACTTGCTGAACCAGATAGGTCACCTTACTTGATCGTAATGCATGTCTCATTGTTGGATCCATCCACAACAACCAAATAAGAGTCCATGTGTTGTGATTCCCTAAAGAAATATGACAGACTGATTTTTTTTTTTAAAAAAAAAACAATAAATAATGAATATAATTATTTCTCTTAGTTATATATATTCCTTTTAGCATCTCTAAAAAAGAAACAAAATATATTATAAATTACAAAAACAAAAGCCTTTCAACTTTTGTTCAATCAACTTTTCAAAACAGTGACTGTGACTTTTATGTGATTTGACCTTGACTTAATACCTATAGGTTAACGAATTCAAAATAAGAATGAGTAGTATGATTTTGAATTTACAAAGGAGAAAATTGACCTTATAAAATTCTGCTTTTTGATCGAGTCCTAAAACCTTAAAGTCAAATTATGAATTATCGACCTTATTATGACTAGCAACATGAGCACTCAAATCTGATTAATTTCATATTTAATCAAAATCTAATTACACCTGAAAGAAGATATCTGGACACGTCGGCCATTTTGGCCACATCGATGAGGGCAAAAACGACATAATAGCGGATGAACATTCAAACTTCTCCAAATCAAATTCATTATCATACCACCAGTTATTGATGAAGAGAGAGAGAGAGGGGAAGATTTTCTCGTCCTTTTATCAAAGATTTGTTATTAATAAGGTGATTCGAGCATTTAATTGTTATCTGAATTGTCCCGAATCCAATAAATGAGCCAATAAGTTGAATTAATTTGGCTGGAGGAGGATTGAAGTAAAGGCAGAAGAAGAAGAAGTGATTAATAATAAGACTTAAAAAACAATTTTTCTCCTTTTAAAATCCAATTGAGAAAAGCCAAGAAAATCCCTCCAAGTTCCAAAAAATACGCTAATAAAAGTAGTAGAAGAAGAAGAAAAGAGCCAAGTGGCGTGAACGCCCTTCAAAACAGTGATATTTACAAGAATGCCACTCGGCGACGGTAGCCGGAGTTTTTTTACTCCTTAGGAGACCGGCGAGGGGATGCAGAGGAAGCTTGGGCGGTGGAGCCCAGCGGTAAGTGTCGGGGCATCGAGAAGAGAGCGGCGAAGGAGTTCGGCCGCCGCTCGGAGGTGTTGGTGGCGGCGGCGGCGGCGGCGGTGGTGGTAGAGGCGACGCGCTCGCAGGAAGGACACATGGAGAGGGTGGTAGCGGGGAGATGCATGTAGAAAGGGTGGGAGGTCTTGAGGGCCCTCAGCTCCGCCACCTCCTTTTGGAGCCGCCGGTTCTCTTCCGTCAGCGTCTGGCAGCAGCGCTTCAGGTACTCGCAGTCCACCTCCGTCTGCTTCAGCTTCGTCCTGCCATCACCAATGGGTGTTGGATCCAGATGGAAGAAAAAACTGAGGTGAATTAGGGCTTTCAGAAGAAAGAATACCTGGCTCTCCTGTTCTGAAACCAGACCTCCACTTGGCGAGGCCGCAGGTTGAGCTGCTTCGCCAGAGCAAGCTTTTGCTTCTGAAACAGTAGAAATAAAGAGTCAAGCGTTCGCTGCAAAAGGTAAAGGTCGGCTCCTTTTTGTATTTGGATTCTTACGGGGTTGAGGGTGTTGTGCTCCTTGAAGCTCTCCTCCAGAAAGGCGGACTGCTCCTTGGAGAGGCGGAGCTTCTTCCTCCCGAGGCCGTTCTCTTCTTCGTCGCTCGCTCTCGAACAAGCCCTTTCCACCGGCGGCGCTCCGCCGCCACCCTCACCTCTGGCGGCGGAAAACTCCATCTGGAAGGAGGAGACAGTGCTGTTGGGCGACGACGACGCCGCTGCCACCTCCTCGGCTTCCCCGGCAGACGGCGCCCGGTTCACATCGAAGCCTCGCATCGACAGTTCCATGTTCCCTGCGGCACAAAAAAAAAAACGAGTTCAGAATCCAGAATCCATCGCCATTTCTTGGAGTAGAGATGTTGATAGACAAAGATATTTCAGATCTCAAGACCCTCGTTCGGAAAACGATCGAGAAGACTACGAGCAGACGCTATCTCCGTCACCAAATCGTTTAACCCCTAAAAATTTCCGATACTCGGACAGGTCCCTTACCGGTCTCGGACGCCCACGGGAACCGCAGCTGGGAAAACGAAGGCTGCGCGGAAAGAGGCAAGAGGGGAAGGAGGTTAAGCTGCAGCGGCGGCTCGGCAGAACCCCTCTCCTCTTCCTCCTCCTCCTCTTCTTCCTCCTCCCCTTCCATCTCTTTCTCCTCCATCGCGTCCTCTTTTTCCCCCAACTCCCCGTCCTCGCCACGGCCGACCCCTAATCTCATCCCAAACACAATCCCCAGACTCCCTCTCTTCGGCGTCTCCGCAGCCCAGAAGGGCCTACCCGCCGGCGCCTCCCCCAGCCTCAACCCCAGTTCCATCAACGACAGAGATATTCAGTCCACGAGAGAGAAAGAGACAGAGAAGTAGAAGGAGCAAAAGGAAGGAAGCAGTGAGCGGAGGAATGAAGGAAAGCGTTTTGGTTGGGTGGGATTTATAGAGAGCGTCAGGCACTGCAGCGCAGAGGGATGGTAGAAGGCAAAGCGAACAGACGCAGAGCAGCCATGGCTTTGACCGACAAAACCTTCGGTTGACAAACACTGACACACGTGAGACCCACCCCACCCCAAAAGCCAAAACACCATCCCCGTTTACCCATCAAAACATGTTCCCATAATTCCATTTCAACGCCATAATAATTGCACTAATCATCATTTCCTCCTCCTCCTCCTTCACTCTCCCTCTCTCTCTCTCACACACACACGCACGCGATCCACATCCCACAGTGCACGACGCCCCGCCATGATTGCCACTGTATTTGCCGTGGGCGGACGGGATCATGGCGCACCATCATATCGTTCGTTCCTTCCTCTGCATCATCATTTCCGCAATTGTTTAACGAACGAACGAATGAATGCGCCCACATGGCGGCGAGGCAACTTTTGACTTGCACTCCCCTTTCCTCCAACACTGCCTTGCGCGGTAATTAATGGTCGTCGTCCATAAAACTCCTCATTAAGCGGAGAGAGAGAGAGAGAGAGAGAGAGAGAGAGAGGGAGAGAGAGGGAGGGGCGAGAGATCTCACGGCCACCTCGTCGAGCGATGATAGCGCGTGACATAATGGTGCGCCAACGGCGTGACCGAGTTCACGTGCCATGCCGCAGAAGTTTTTATGGCGCACCGGACGAAGCCGTGTGTCGCATTTACTTCCAATCTCCTCCACTTGTTTTTGATCGACAATTTAAAAGAAGAGGGAGGGGGACAAATGGAAGGAACAGAAAACAACAGGCGAAGCAGAGGATAAGAGATTTGAGTTAGGTGAGTCGCCACATCGGAGGCGATGATCGAAACAGCATAGTTTTTATAAAATAAATTAATAATTAATACATCAAATATTATCACGATATCTGAAAATTAAATTTTAATTATAAAATAATAATCATAATTGAAATAGCATAATTTTTATAAAATAGATGGATGATTAATACATGATTATTATCATCATACAATTTGATCATAATTGAAATAACATATTTTTTATAGAATGAGTTGACTAATATATAAAGTATTATCATCATGAGATTAAAAATTAAATCCCGACTAGTAATGAAGTTTTTGCTCTCTTTCATGTATTAATCACTATTCGAACTAATTAGATTAGTTCTCGTAATTTATTTATTTTTTACTATCATAATTTTACAATGAAACAAAATAAAAATAGAAATCCATCATATTCAACCATTTAATTTTACCAAGTTCGACGTAAGCCAAATTAATCAATATTTATTTGTTTTGATGCAACAACAAGATATTATTTGTAACAAGTAGTTTTATTGGTTGGTTAATTGGTTATATTTTTTGTTATGAAATGAGTTAGATTGGTACTATTCTGGATATATCAAAATGTTTCTATTCAATCTAAATCGAATAGGTATAAATACTAGTATTTCATGGTAGAATTGAAAAATTTTATGGATCGAATCATTAATATTTTTTTATTTATCACCTGTGTTTATTATTTAGGTAGAATACTGTCATTTATTATTACTAATAAAATAAACTAAATGAAAGAAAAAAGAGAAAGCAAAGGAACTTCATGTTCATACTAAAATTTCGATGAGGATGAGAGTTTTAATTAATTATAAAATTATTATTATAATAATAATAATACATAATATAGATAATTAGTGCGGCTCGGAAAATGTGGCGAGCACTTGTTTCAAGGGCTTTTACTGGCGAAATCTTTTGTTGAGATGCTACTAACACGGATACTATTAGCTATTAGCTATTAGCTATTAGCTATTAGCTATTAGCTATTAGCTATTATCTATTAGCTATTAGCTATTGCTAGAGAGCTAGAGCTAGTGTTAGTGCCACTGTTAACAATTCGCTGTGATGGATGGGATATGAGGGGAGAAAGGCTCCCTAATCCCTATCTCATTTATGTTCCTCAGTAATCGCCTCGCCGAGAGATGGATTAAATGAGCTCATTAATGGCATTTCAAGGCAGCGTGTGTTGTAGATTTGTAGTATTTAATGGAGTGGATTAACTTTTAGCAACTATTTTTTTTAAAAAAAATCAAGAGCAATTGTAATCGATTACAGACTTTGGTTAGTCATGATAATAACTAGAACTACGCTAGCTAAATAATCTTTCGATTAAGATAATCAAGATGTAAAAGGTAAAACGTTCATTCTCGATATCTTTATTAATTCATTTGAGGAGGATAAAAAGTTAAACGCTCGTCTTCAGTATTTTTATCAATCCGTCTCATCGTGGCAAAAGGTGAAACGTTCGTCCCAGCGCCCTCGTCAATCCGTCCCAGGACCAACACGGAGGAGGTAAATCATGGGGACTAGTCTAGTCGGCCCGAACAGTGACTAGTGCATAAGGGGGGTAAGAACCTGGCTACTAGCCAGGATTTGACCCCTAGACCTCATTGTGGCAACACATCATGCACTAGCCAACAGTTCATCCCGTGAGGACCCGTCAATCCATCTCAGAATCAACACGAAAGAGATAAATCATGAGAACTAATTTATTAGCTCAGACAATGACCATTATATAAAGGAGGACAAGAACCTAATTATTAGCTAAAATTTAATCCTCAAATTTCATTATTAATTTATTTCAGGATCAATATAAAAAAAAATTATATAAACTAATTTAATTAGTTTAAATATCAGAACATTAAAAAAAACATAAGAATCTAATTATTAATTAAAAATTGATCTTACAGTAATAAAAGACAATCAAAGCATAGTGTGAAAGAGAGAGACCCATCATTCAATTTAATTTCTTTTATCACAAATGTCCCCATCGAAATAAGATTATATTATGATCTTGAAATTCTTGTTGTCTCGTAATTATGCGTTTATTCCCTTTCCAATTTTCCAATTTCATGTCGCTCTCTAATCGTTTTAGTCATAATTAATCAAGAAAACACAAAACGTTTTGTTTTGTATGTTAGGAGCAATAAATGGCACCCCGAAACCAATAAATGCACAAAGCACTCTCAACGTTTTAACTTAGCTTAGCTTTCAATTCACTTCTAACCATTGGAGTAAATGTAAATAACTTTTTTTAAAAAAAAATAATTTTGTATGATGACTACTAATCTTAATCACTCTTTAATCTTTACTTAACAAATGGATATACATAGAGAATTAAGTAACCATCAAACAAGTTAATAATTATCTATGATGATTACTCAACTCAATCACTTTTCATCATTACTTAATAAATAAATATTGATAGTGTCTTTTCCTGCTCGCTTGGATTCTTCCTCTCTAAAAAGTTAAATCGATGATTCACTACTAATTAGATCTAGAAATATGAGAGATTCAACATAAGTTAGGATTAGGTCGACGTTATCCGGACAAGCCCTCTGATGCTCAAATTAATCACCAACGATGGAAGAAAAAGTTAAGAAGAAGAACTTAATAGAGAATAATGACCTCCATTTGCAAGAATACAAAAATCATCGTACTTATGCCTTATCTCTCCTGGTACTTATATAGTCAGTCAATGGAGATACAACCTCTGACAATCCATTACTCACTTCTCCATTTGTTGATTGTCATGCATTAGGAGGAAAGAATCAAGAAAATTAAATTTGACATTCACTATTAATTTCTCCATTCATTAATTGTCACATATCAAGAGGAAGGTATTAAGGGAA
This sequence comes from Hedychium gardnerianum, assembly GCA_038050645.1. Lineage (NCBI taxonomy): Eukaryota > Viridiplantae > Streptophyta > Magnoliopsida > Zingiberales > Zingiberaceae > Hedychium > Hedychium gardnerianum. The sequence goes on along the minus strand of JBBUKS010000085.1, from coordinate 5,755,595 downwards.
CCAACTCTGACATCCAATATTAATTTCTCCGTTCATTGATCGTCACGTTTCAAGAGAATGATATTAAGGGAATCAACTTTGACATCCAATACTAACTTCTCCAATCATTGATCGCCACGTATCAAGAGGAAGGTATTAAGAGAATCAAATCTGACATCTATTACTAACCTCTTCATTCATTGATCGATATATATTTTTAACTAGAAGCTTTGAAACATAATTCGTAAGAGAAGATAAAAATTGATGCTTGGAAGATGTGGATTCCAATGTTCGATGAAACTGCTTTGAATATTTGATGGAAACGGCATCTTGATGTTCGGTGGAAAATATGGCTGACATAAGGTATTTTTGATGCACGAGTATAAATTCAATTACCATCAGATATCCCTCTTTTAAGTTGAACTCAGAAGTAAAGTCGAATGAAATTTGATAAAAATATGAATACCATTAGGTCAGGAATAAATCTAATTACCATTAGATATACTAACTTAGTTTCGCTTAAAAATTAGGAACCAATATAAAGGGATTTGTTTTAAATGAATGAACCAATTTTATCTTATAAAAGGATTGTGTCAATCTTGTGATGCAAACATATGATAATACTCATCACCTTAGGCGTCCTCTATTATTAGTCCCAAGGTCTTATGAAAGAGAAATAAATTACTATATCAAATGACTTTTTAAATGAGACGTTTTATTTTTTAAGCGAATGAATCTCAGAAAATTTAAATCTTGTGATATCTATCAGCTCTATTATGCTGGTGAGGGAAAAGATTGTGTCAATTTTGGTGGTAAAAAAGTAAAACGCTTGCATCTAACACTTTCGTCAATCTATCTCAGGATTAATATGGAGGAGGTAAATTATAGGGACTAATTTACTAGTCAGGACAGTGATTAATTTATGGGAGAGGATAGAAACTTGATTATTAGTCAGGATTTGATCATTAAACTTCATAATAATAATATTTCGGGTATTAATCATCAACTCATCTCATAGGAACAAAAATTATGTCAATCTTTGTGGCAAAAGACGAAACGTTCGCCCCCAGCGCCCCCCAATCCGTCTCATGACCAACACGGAAAAGGTAAATCACGGGGACTAGTTTAGCTAGTCTGAACAGTGATCAGTGCATGAGAGAGGGCAGAAACCTGACTACTAACTAGGATTTGAATCTCAGACCTCATTATAGTAATACTTCATGCATTAACGATCAATTCATCCCGTGGAAATGATAACATAGTTGTCTAATTTTGAACATATTACTGTAGATAGAGCGATCATCACTTTATGTTCTTATGTCCTTCATTTTAAAAAGAAAAATATTTGTTAAATATTCATATTTATTTTGTCGGCTAAAAATGAATTAAAAGTTAATGAGCACCACATAAATCTCCATTGCCCTTTTGTTTTTCAAACTTAGAGAACAATCAATACTCGAGGCCTCCATCATAGATGTTGATATCTCCTCGGTCCAAATCTACTTGATTCATCTTAATGCGCAAATTCTTCACTATCATCGATCATCTTCTCTTCCATAATACAATTCTCGTGTTCTCTTTCGAATAATTTACTCGGAACGTCTTTACTCAAATTTTCAATTACTTTATCAAACAAAGTGAAAAAAAGAGAGGGACAGATCGGTGTCAGTCTGAGTGACAGATCCCATCACACATCAAATTACATCCAACTCAGCTACAAAATCTCTGCCGAGCTTCGTCAGATCGTTTTTGGTGTCTCCCCACACTTTGAATCTCTTTCTCTCTCTCTGAACCATCATTTCATCACTAATTGCAGATTAAAGTCAATCGATCAATTATTTCCTTTTTTCAAAAAATTAAAATAAAAAAATCCACACCGTATGCACGGTGTTTTGGCCGGGACAGCGAATCGCCTCTGCCGAGTGCTGTCCGACTCGCGGGGACAGCCGCAATGATTGGTTTGACCCTGACGAACCTACACTAGTCGCCCCCATATCGACCGTCGATCCTTAAAACGGTAAATAAATTAAATCGAGTCCAATTTTAAAATATTCAAATTTATTTAATAAAATAATCGAATCAAATCGAATCGAGCATTAAATGAATCAAACTTTTAAAATTATTATTCAAACTTAAGTTGAATTTTTTTTTTATGAACTTGAACTTAATTTATTTAGATATTATCGAGCTCTCATTTTAAATTTAATTTGAGTTTGGTTCATATAAATATTATCGAACTCTCAATTTAAATTTATTTGATTGTTTGAAATTTTTAATTATTTAATTAATTATTGAGTTTGATAATTTAAATTTATTTATTTATTTATTTTATTTATTTAACATAAGAGTTTCATTAACGAATATGATTGTTCACGAACGTTGTTCAGGAATATTAATAAACTGAATACATATATATTCAAGCTTATTTATTTAGTTTAATAAGTTATTGGAATTTATTTGTTTAATTGATTGTATATTAAACGAACATAAATAAATTTTTATCAAATCAAAGATCAAATTTATTCACGAACGTTTGATTCATTTACAGATCTATCGATTCACACCGCCTTAATTATTTCCGGCCGACTGGCTGCAAGCTTAACATCTCCCCACCGCCGTCAACGACGGGAAAAAGAAATATGAATATTCACGGCGTCGGATAATTATTTGCTCTTCGCATGCTCGAAGGCAATTACGAGAGTTGTCATTCCTTTTCCACCAAACCACAATGCGATCGAACTTCATTCAACGAGTTAAAAAAAAAAAAAAATTGTAATTATCTCTATCTATTTCGCATGATTGTGGTTTATTAAAAAAAACAATAAAAGTGTTTTCGATTTCTCGTCCCACCTAACGATCACTCGCCATTATCCTCCGTGCCAAACGGTGCGTGGCTGCTGATAAAAAAAAAGAAGCAGACGAGCGTGATGTTGACTGGAGAATTGAGGTCGTAGTTGCAATGATTACTCGCTCCCACCTTGTCCCCTCCGCTACGACGAATGCAGATAAAGATGGCTTGCAGGTCACTCATATCTCTCTTTCTCGTCGTCCCATGGGGCTGTATGTGTCTCGTCTCGTATGGTCAATCATGGCACATGCTTCGAGCAATCATGCCTCCATCCTCAGCTCAAGCACCAGCATCAGTACGGCCGCAGCATGATGCACAAGACCGGCACCAGAGCAGAGCAAAGCAGAACAGAACAGAACAGAGCAGAGGGAGGAGGAGACACGACCCTTCTCTCTGCTATCTCTTTCACTGTCAGACGCTCTCCATCATCATAAACGCGACCACATTAATTGCTGCGCACTTATAATTAAAACAGTGGCAGGGATCGAGCAGGGTGCATCGATGCCAGAAGATCTCGTCGTAAAACTTCACCTGGACGCCAATTGTCCCATCAGGGATTTGCTTGGGGCTTAATGGAAAATATATATTAATCTACTCTCCCACGTTATGTCAAAACTGTCTGTATTGTTGGATGGATTGATTGGGAGTATGATCGTCTAGGCTGGGCTCTTTTATTAGTTGAAAATAATTATTTGAATGTATAAATTATAATAGTCTGCCAAGTGGGATAGGTCTAGCATTTTGCCCGGCTCAATCTATTATTTGTTGGCTTGATTTGATTAGTTCATCTAAATTAATTAGAGTTAATTCATATGGACTCACTTCACCCATTAAATTATGTATGGTCAGCTCGACTATGCCTATCTTGCATAGTTTGTAGGCTTTGTCCAACTTGTCTAAATCGCTTAGTCATCAACTCGCTTAGGCTATCAAACTCATACAGTAGTCCTAGCTGCTTGGCTTAGCTAAGCCAAGCCACATGGATGGAACCCAAATCGAATAGAGAATTCTTCTAATTTTTAGTTGAGAAATATATATATATATAGTTTGAATAAAATCATTATTATTATTTTTAATCTGAGTAATTAATTTTTTAAATCGATTAATTCCGATGAAATAAATTGAAAAATAATCGCGAAAACTCATTTAAACGATCAACGTTCTTAAAATTATCAAAAATCTCTTCAATACGATCGTAATTGAGATTAAATTCTTTCAACAAAATCATTATCAATTGGGCAATCGATAATTCAGACAAATTGTGATTGATTGAGTTGGTTCAAAAGATCTACGATGTGATCTAACTTTGCACAGGTTGACAATAATCGACTCAGGTTGTGTCGAATCCAACTTTACAAAACACAATTTGAGCAAGCTGGACCAAATTAAAGGTCCGGCCGAGTCAGAGCTGAGACATGATGGATTGTTCTTGCTTAACCGAGTTCGACACATGTTATATTGTAATTTGCACAGGTGGAACCAACATAATAGTGGAAAAGGCGAAACGTTCGCCCCAGCGCCTCCGTCAATCCGTTCCAGGACTAACACGGAGGAAATAAATTACGAAGACTAATCTAACTGATCCGAACAATAACTAGTACATAAGAGGAAGGAACCAACATAATGAAAATGCGTGAAAGCAACACATTAATACATCGACAGGTAAATGGATGTCGTCAAACCCAAAAAGCACGCTTTAAGTTCGATACAGTACTGAAGAGGCGGAATGATGTCTTCTTCTCCCTCGCGGCCGGCCACCATCAGCTAGCCCTACACCGATCGATGCAGAGATGAAAAAGGAAAAGGAAAAGTAAAAGACACTGGAAAGGCATGACATGGCTGAGCAGTGGGAACTTCTGGGTCAAGGCAATAACAAGCGAGCCACAGAGAGCAGGAGCCAGGGAAAAACAAAAGAGAGATACTGTTCAGCACCTTTTGTGGGATGAAGAATGAAGATGATCACAAGGTGCATGCTTCTCTTGTAAATGAATCATTTTCTGAGTGTTATATTATTCGGTGGTGCAGGGGTTGTCTCCGGTCCTCGCGGTGTCGTATGATTTGGGACATGATTGTTGTATGGAAAAGGGCAGGATTTGGGTGCTGGCTGTGTGGAGGGCAGGGCATGGGAGGAGTCTGCCAACCTGCCGTCTTGCTTTGCCTAATGCTCAAGGCTACCAACGTAGACGTGCTGTGTAGCAATAGGATGCTTTTTTGTTTTTTATTTTTTGTTTTTTACGCAAGGACTAAGGAGTTCTAATTATCTAAGGTCGAGCACTACTAAGATTCAAGGGGACCCGTCGTACTGTATCAAACTATTAAATTATCTTGCTTTATTTAATCGCAACCCCTCGGTAGTGAATTGTCAGGATTTAAACTATTTAAGAGAAGCCCTGCATTTCTTACAAACATTGAATAGGATAAATTATAGATTTTCTCAAAGTCAAAGTTGTATAACAAATAGGTTTTTAATTTCATTTTCTATCAAAAGACAATGAACAAGAAATTACTCACTACAAGGATGGCTGCATAGTTTTATTTAACATGAATGATAACTCACTCAAACTTTATAAGTTTATTTTTTAAGAAAAAAATCATCTTGACCAGCTGTTTATTCGTTTGAGCATTCATCACCACAGCGCAAGTCCATCGAATACTAGGTGCTGCAGAGATTTCATCAAAAAAAAAAACTAAAACTAAAAATCCACAAACTTTGTGATTCACCTCATGATATGGCTATTTTATGGACCAGGATATTGACCTTCAACCCAAAGGGAGCTAAAATCGTAACATCCATATTCTACCTTCCAACAAACCAATCAGGATACGAATCCTAATAGATTAAAAGAAAGATCCTTCCCTTGGTAAATAAATGCTCTTGATCCTTATAGCTGCTTCACATTTTACAGCATAAAGGGTCAAAGATTGAAGGAAAGTCATAGTCTTCCAACCTGCTGCAGCTGGTTAGAAAACATACAATTACATAGGGATCATCAGGTCGCTTACATTAAGTGTTGTAGGGGTGTACAAAATACAGCCAAGTAATCCAAATTTTGTCAGCTTAGCGTTGGGCAGCTCCCATTAGTACCTGTTTAGCAAGAAAAACAAAAATTAAAGTGGTTTGCATAAAAAAGTAATTGCAACCTTATCAACTCTTTCTCAAAGCCTTTAGTAACAACAATAAGAGTTGAACATCAAGAGTGCCCAATAATAGAGCAACGCATCATACAGTCATATGTTTCTGTTCAAGTAACAACTTTAGCAAGTCTTGTGAACATTATTCTGGTAGGCATCACCTAATGCAGGGAAGCAAACTTCAAAAACCCCTACCAAGTTACTTAGCAACTGCAGTTATCTTGAACTTCTACAAAATGATGAAATCCCTTGGTGCACGGTTTAGGTTGTGCACAGTTATAGCTAACGAGAAAAATTCCCATCTTATGAAATCATTTTAAGAAAGAATGTGGTGGAGAATATTATCTTTGGTGAAGTTCCTAGAATTATGACAAGCATCAGCCTTTTCATATCACCTGAAATCCATTAAGAAATGTGGGGGAAAGATCATCCCCAAGCAAATCCCGAGTATTGTTTTCTACTTTTGCCCATAAGAATTTGGCTGTACAACAGTAAGAATTTAGCATGAAAATTTGCTTCCTAGAAAATTTTCCAGTCTCCCTTTCCACAGAAGAAATAACCCAAAAAAGACAAAGGACAATTAAAATATTTATTATTGTCTTTTTGGCTTGTCTACATAATAGAATTTGTTTCCAGTACAGAGGCAAAAAAAAAAAAATTACTATCAAACATATTTTCATGAACATTTTCTTCAAAAGAAAAATGAAAACTGGGAAAAAATTTCAAACAAACAATAGTGTACCACGCAAAATAAGAAACATTCTCCCTCAGTTTTGGTATCTACAATGTCTCATTTCATTTTTTCTCTTTTATGGGCCAGTACAGGTTCATTAGTAACTGTCTGGGTCTATGTTTATCTCCCCATTCACGACCTCATTCTCCTAGCTATGTACTTTTTCTTCACCAAGTTATACCAAAAAACAAGGGCATTTACACACCCCCAAGATAATTCAAACACATGAACAAAATCAGCTTTGACCTGAGCAATCAATCAAAGCCAAAGTCATATTTCATTCTAGTAATAATGCAATTAATAATTCAGAGGAAGAAAATTTGTTTTTGTCATCTATATATATATGCACAATCTGTTCCGAATGCCAGAATAAATGTGCATTAAGAACACTTACCAAATTCCAACAATTCTGGAGGGACAAACAGCTGCAAGACTAAAATGGGATATGGGATATTATTCATCCAATTGTGAGCAAGATGAGATGGCAATCAACTGAATGATTCATTTGATTCATCTGGAGTTACTTCTAAACTACCTTCACTGACTACTCTAACACTAGAATCTTCTATGCATTCAGATGGTTTCTTCTCACCATGCACTTCAAGTCCAGATGTGATAGTGGCAGTATCTTCTTGCAAATGATAAGTAGAAACTTTGACATTGCTCGACAAGTCCTGGTTAGAATCTTGTGCTAGTGTTGCTTTACTGAAATGGTTATTTTCAACAACTAAACTCTGTGAATCCATACTGTTATTTTTATCAAATGTACTAGGCTGTACATTGGGACTCTCTTTTGTGTTAGCTGACACTGAACTATCACTCACGAGGTTGTTATGATTCTCACAAGGCATATCCGAATTAGCACATGCGGCTCCAGTTGTTACCTTTACATGATTACCTCCTAATGCATCAGATTTTTCACTCACTCCCTTAACTCTGGTCGTGATCAAATTCATTTCTGTGTCAATTGCTGCAGAATCTGGAATAGCCTCATGGACGCTGATGCCCTCATTTGCAGAACTTGAATTTTGAGACACATTAGAATTCCCATTAGCTATTGTTTTAAGTTGACTAACCTTAGGGCCTGAATCTTCAGTTTTCTTAGAAGCAGCAGAATTGGGAGCAGCTTTTTGTGCCGGAACAGGAGCTCGTGTGACCTTCCCATATTTGGGTGGCAAGGGCTTTCCATTGCTTGATGCCAAGCAGTTTGGGCAGTGCCATTCTGCCTTGGAGACGGCTCTGCTACCATAAGATTGAAGACATTTCAAATGGTTTCCTTTCTCACAAGCATCACACACAAGCAGACTTTCTATGTCTGCAATCATGTTGTTGCATAGTTGGCAATCTAGAGGAGCATTCATGTACTCGCTTGATGGAGGCGTCCAACTTGGGTGATCTGGAACCTTTGGTTGCAATATCTTCTGCACGCTTGTAGCAATGTCATTATGATTTGCATAAAGAGCAGGTGTGTGAATGAATGCCACACCTTGAGGAGGCTGATGTGGAATATGCAGGCCTCCTTGTCCTGCTTGGATTACAGAGGGCTTTATATCCTGATTTTTTGTCTGATGGGAAGCTTGGACTGCATTTACACCAGCAGCTCCCTCAGGCTTAATTGAACTATGATCCAACCATTTGTTTGGTTGGCCAAACCTTGCAACAGCAGCAACAGATGATGATTGCATGGAAGAGATGGTTGAACTTTTCTTTGGTAGATTTTCAACTACAGAATAAAAGAATTTAAACATGAATGAAAACAAAAATAAACATATGATGATTTTATCCTAGAGAAAGAATCAAATATGGTGAAACCAACTTCCAAGCAATTAGAATAGGGAAAAGGATTCTAAGGGAAGCATACTCTACAGTTCACAAGGTTTTAATAAGCAAGCAGTATGTGATCAAGCCAAAACAAATTGCATGTGGTATATAGATGCATCTGTGGGTTATATTTTCTAAAAAAAACATTAGCTACCTTAACAATAAAGCATAACGTCATGGGTAAAGAAAATGAGTATACATCTAGTATATAATCCTAAACAATCCCTAATTATAAATATATGAATCTAAACAACCAACTGATGAATTCATATAAAAAACAAACAATTGTATGAATAATACATACAATATGCTTCTTGCTTGTTATTTGATGTGGCCATAAAAGGAAGCAACCTGGCTCTCATTGCATAAGCCTATGAGACGCCATGAGCAGCTTATCCAGAGGCTTTTAAGAACAATGATGTCCTATGTTAAACGAATGCATCACTTCAATATTAATTAATTATCATCCAAAGAGAAAGGATACTACCAATCTACAAACAAACAATTGGATAGTGACAAGACAGGTACTGATTCCAGAAATAGAAAGCTTCTCTTTTCTTAAACTCTGAAACATTTAACATTTTCAAGGAAAAGAAACAGAAACAAGAGTTGAAGGTATTTCTTTATTAGGTTTCTGAATTAATCAAATCAATGGATTCAGGATAAAGAAATAAAAACCAAACCACACCCATGGAAAAATAAAAGCCAGAACAATGACAAATATACAGAATTCACAAAATTTGATAGATAACAGAGAAAACTAGAGTAAAAAAATATCACCTTGATCTTGCGTCACATAAGATGGCCCACTGGATCTAACATTTAATCCAGTATGTGCTGAAGGCCAACCCTTATCGAGTGAACCAGATGAATGCTTTATGGTATTAACACCAGACTGCACATTACTAACATGCAGCTGCTTCAAAGGAGAAGCAGCACAAGCTAGCACAGGAACACGAGATATAGGTGAGTGAAACCCTCCAGCAGAAGTTGCCATAGGACTATTGTTCTGCACAGATCTAGAAGCATCATGAGCCAACGTGCCACAAGAATCAGATTTCACACCAAAGCCTAATGGAAATTGTTGAGGTGAAAGAATGGCTGAATGCACACTTGTTTCCTTGGACTCGTCCATCTATATAATTGTACCCAAAAAAAGTAATCAGATATAGTAACCAGGCTTTATTGGACAGTAAATTTCACATTAAAGAGAATGCCATATCATACATGCAAATGAATCCTGTTGTAAAATCTGAAAGTAGATTATTTTGGAATCTTTTTCTTACCTAAATAAATTAACTTGTTATGAGGCCTAACTATATCATCCCTATAGCATTGAAGAAAATCCTGATGTTTTACATGTTTACACTGATTTCACAAAGTAGGAAGCTTTATTTTTTTTTGCTGAAGTTGCAGTAACTGACGAAATAAAAAGATGTAGCATAACATAAATGCAAATTTCTTATTAGCCAAAGTGGTAAAATATACGGGTTCCATTTGGGGAAATGAATATCTGGGAGAGAATCACTGTGCCAAGAAAGGATTAATATGTGAATACTATACAGATATTGGCAATAAGGTATTTTATAACGAATGATGCTTTGCACAAGCTTCTTTTTCTTTTCCTTATGTTGCTTGCTTCTATAGGAGGCAGACTTCTTTACATGAACTCTTCAGAATTTTATGATTCACATAATAAGTTTGACTATTAAAGGAAAGTTCATTATTAAACTCTGCATATCCTCATATTTTTTAAAAAAAAATCAAAGGGAAAAAAAAACTTGTCTTATTATAAGGTTTTTTGAATGTTAAAGTGGTCAAGACTTAATGGAGGAGTCATTTTTGAGGAATCAGATTTGTAGCATTATTTTGATTTATCAAAGGATGTTTTGAGAAAATAATCATAGTTGCTATAGTTTGGTTGAAGTGAGCACATAGATGCAATTCAATTGAGTTGAATATGTCACCTTCAATTCAGAAAAAAAATGCATGAGTTAATTTGAACTTGTTTATAATTTGGAAATGGCCAGAACTTGGATGAATTGAAAATGTTTAGTATAATTCAGACTGACTGAATATACCTCTGATTAAAATGTCAACAAAGTACATAATATGTGATGGCAATTCAGATGAAATTGCATTAGAATGAAATGGAAATTTGGTTCAGTTATCCTAAATAACCAAGTAACTTAGCATTCTTATACGAGCTCATGCAAGTCCTGGAAGGAAAAATCCACATGTAGATTACGTGTTGGATAAAGTTGCTTGAAACCCCATAAACAAGAAGCAGATGAGAGTGGATCAAAGCGCCTAAAAATCTGGTAAAATGAGCAGATGAGGTTGGCTGAAGTGCCTATGTAAAAGAAACATGCAAATGAGGGATGACTGAAAAGCCCAAAACCCTGTTGAAGTGGCATGCAAACAAGGGTTGACCAAAAATGACAAAAACCATTCATGTGACATACAAAGGAGGGTTGACTAAGAGTACCTAAAAACATTAAAATGGAAGCAAAGGCAAAAAATGTTACTAAAAACTATTTAAACCGAGATGCAAAATAGGGTTGGTCAAAGTTTGTTAATGCTACATAAATGATAAGGTAAATCTATGTTATTCAAACAAAGCGCAGGTATGGGATGACTGAAATGCAATTACAACTCATTAAACCAATATACAGATCAAGGATGATGAGTGGCATAAAACCAAATGAAGCTCATCAAGAAAAAGAAACTGTATGATATATAAATTCATCAATTTATTGAAAAAAGGTGGCTTACAACAAAATTCAGATATGTCATAAAATTGAGATAATAAGTGAACTGAACAGTAAGAGTGGAGCTCGAGGCATTCACAAAATTATGCATTTGTAAAAAAAGGAAAAAAAAAGAAACATAGGTAAAACTGGTAGAACCAAGTATCTATCTAGTGGACTGAGCCACCTGCAAAAGAGTATATGCATATAGCAGCATAGTTCCAAGTTTTACAAAATTCAGAACTTCAAAAAAATTAAACTAGAGAAAATTAAGCTGGCTGAGCTAGAAAAGGAAAAGTTTGTTAGGATTAATCTGTTACTTCAACGTGAGATCATAGGTAAAGGCCCTTAATATCTTCTCAAACATTTTATAGGACTGGGCAGGTATTTTGAATCATCAAATTCTATCACTCCAACGAAAAATTCTTGATATTGGCCTCTCGAACAAATTTCCCTGTAGTAGTAAGGTTATAGCCAAAGAGGAAACAATTCTTGGAGATTATAGTCATCTATTCTCTATGCTTGGTCGATTGAACTTCCCTGTACTAGAAAGGTTGTAACCAAAGAAGGGAAATTCTTGGCAGATTGAACTAATCACATTTAGAAGTCGTTTGATTCTTTGTATTCAACAATGGTGAAATATTAGCCTTCAAAAATGCATTGAATCCCCAACTTTACAACAAGAAGATATTGTTCATGAGATTTAACCATTTTTTCAATCAGCTTCTGACAATCCTCTTGGGAGGTCTCTTCAGATCATTTTGACCTGGGGTTGGCTTATCTAAGTTGCAACTCCTAGAGAACAGTATGGGTATTGTCCAGTTCATTTCACTTTAGTCACTTAGATAAAGACAGACTAACCTTCTCTTCCTGGTAAGATAAAGTAGCAAGTAGGAGTCAAGCATCACCTTGGGCAAATTGGGGCACCACAAATAAAGAGGACCAGACACAAGCATAACTTCAGAGCTTTTGACATTCCCGCAACTTATTGCATCACCTTAGAGCTATCGTACAAAGACCTGATCCTTTAAATATCCATGGACCAATATACCAGAGTCTTGTGCTCGTGTTATACCAAGAATGTTCCACTATCTGATTGCCATTAAACCTAATAGCTCGCAATTTATAAATAATAGAAGAAAAATGACATTGGAATGGATATGGTAGTCCGCACCAGCATGCCAATCCTAAATACCATGGCAGATAGCAATCTAGTGCGAGAATACAAAATTCGAAGCTATAACTAAAAAAGCACAGTCACAGACTAGTTGACTTTCACCAAATACTCTTCGCCCATCAATTGACTTCTTGTGAGCTATCCCATACTAATATCAAGAGCAGTTCCTCATTATTATTTCTCAGTAAATGGCTAGAATCCCTCTAAGGCAATTGCAATCCTTTGCCACAGGCGAAGAATCACCCAGAAGAGACAAAGAAATACCTTTTTCTTGGTCAGCAACAACTTCTCTGCGATCGACATCTTGGGCGGCCGGAATCCCAGACCAGGATCCTTGGACCTGTTCAGCCCGAGATCATCCGCCACGACCCTGACGGCCTCCGTCGAGAATAGCTCCTTCGGCCTGATGACCTCACAGATCATCACTAGCCTCTCCCTCGCCTCCGCCACCAGCGCCTTCTCGGCCGCCGTGGGCTCCTTGCCGCCGCGCATCTGTCCCATGGCCGACAAAACCATCACGATCTCCGCCACCCGCTTCAAATCCCCCTCCTCCCTCGCCCTCTTCCTGGTCTCACGATCGGCACTCGTGGCGGGACCTTCCTCTCCCATGCTCGAGAAGCGGACCTGAAAGGAGGAAACAAACCGAGAGCCATGAGACCGCAAGGAAGAAGGATGGAGGAAACCCTAACGAGAGCGGCAGAGAGGCGAGGCGGAGAGAACAGAAGGGGGGAGGAATGGTTAAGTTTAAATACCAAATTGGAGGCGAGGGAGGGCGTTCGATGGAGTTTTAGTAGAAGCGATCGCGGTGGGAGCTCGAGTCGTGGGAGAGATTTGGGAAGCACAGAGAATAAAGAGAGGGTGCGGCAAACAGAGCTTATTTTTATTTTTATTATTGTTATTGTTATTATTATTTTTTTAATTTTGTATTTCTGTTTCTTCTCGCCATTGCGCTTCTCCCCTGTAGGCCACAGAGAGTCCGATCGGATTTAATACATGGTCCATTTTCGCGAAGACCTTAGTCTTCCAGTCGGAACGGTACACGTGGTGATCGTCAACTAATTTCTGCCGTTCATTGACCGATACGAGAGACCTGAGCAAAACGGTTGCGGATTGAGGGTCTTGTCGGGTTCACCTATCGGATCTAGCAGTATATATTTATATTTTTTCTATCTAATGGGCCGCCATAAAGGGCCAATTTGTTAACCTCCTCCAGTCCTTCAATGCAAATTCTGGTTTTCCACCACCATATTTTCACAATTTGACATTTTGCCCCCTTTGACAATTATAAAAAGATATATTTCTTTTCCTCCCTTGAAATATAGTTTCAAACTCAGCAAGTGAATACAATTATGTTAAAATTAACAGTATAAATTTCCACAGACCACAAGGATCATGGAGTATTTAACTCAACCAAAAATATCTTCGGAGCTGAACAACCTTTCACTTGCATCTTCGGTCAACAGTGGCGACTGGAGCTGCTCATAGTTCAGTTGCCTGGCTGCTTCATATACTGCAATCCCGACACTGACCGAAAGATTCAAGCATCGCACATATGTATCGATCATTGGAATCCTGATAGTTCCGCCACCAAGGCATTCCGTGCCGCAGTCCATCAAAGCTTGAGGGGGTAGCCCAGTTGTCTCCGAACCGAAAACTAGCCAATCACCTTTCTTGTAGGAGAAATCCTGGATGTGAGATGGCATGAGTTGAGGAAGAATTATTATAAGCATTCTTATCAAGAGAACCAAAGTTGCAGAAATAAGGTTGCTGTTCTTTTCTCAAACTGTATTCCTGGAGATAGTTTCCCTACTTGTTCTGTTAAATATTACAGAGACAAGGATGAGCTTATTCAGTGGGCAACTTGTATTGACAAGAAGTTGTGTTCCATAGCTAAAAATTGACGATCTCAACTAACTTCAAAGAGCAAACAAGATATTTAGAATCCTTCATATCTTAAGATGGAAATATAACTTAGATTTGTTACGAGAGTTGCTGAATATAAGTAGCCAGTATAACTACTCACAGAGTGGATATGTGTGCCTCTCTTGGTGAATGCTAAAAGCCGTTTCTCACCATCCTGATGCAAAATGATGAATGGATTAAATGTCTAAACGGGACATCATGATACTGGTAGTTAGATAAAATACTTAAATACCTGCTGTTTGAAGTACTCGTGAAATTCAGACCAAGAGTTGTGCACTTTGACAACTACATATCTTATTCAGGAATTCATTGACAACGGAAAACTAGCCTCACCAATAGTGAGCACATTGATCTGAATAAATCAATTAATCAGATTCTATTTTGACATACACAAAATTAAAAATGGAGTAAAGTAGTCCAATACATAAGCAACAACTACATAGTCCATAGAACCTATTAAGATCAGCAGTGACACTCCGAGTCTTGAATTGCAGTGAAGGAATATTGCATTGAGTTAAAGAGTGGAGAAATAACAGAATATCATTTTGAATGATAGGAAGTAAATGCGATATCATTTTGAACGATAGGAAGTAAATGGAACAACATTTTGATTACAGGATACGGCCAATAGTCCAATCCAGCACGCTTAAGTTTGGAATCTTCTATTTTATATCCCAAAGGCTGAAAAAAAATGATAACAAGTTAGTTAAGTGGTCCAAAGATGAGCATATGGGATTTGAAGAGATAATATCCTAACAGAGTTATTAGGCTCGGTTATATAACTGATCTTAATTATACACTTCTTTAATTAACAGTAGTCCAACCATGACTAACACTATGACTATGTCTAACATCAATCTATGTGTTCTTAAAGTAAAATAGACGGGCTTTTCTATTTTGTATGCATCTCTTGCTAACTAAGCTTCATCTGTACCCACCCACTAGGAGTTGGCATAGTTTGATTAATTGATTTACAAGAAAATTTTACATCAAACCCAAATCTTTTAAGATAAAAACTTTCAAACCAAACCAAACCAATCGAGACATTCAATTTAATCCAAAACATAAAAATTAATACTATATTAGCTTTTCAATAATAAAAGAATCATCAAATCATACATTAAAATTCCCTATCTTCATAAATATATGTCTATATATATATATATATATATATATCCTGATTTGTTCAGTTTGATTCAATAATGTACCATTTCCCCAAGCCCAATTTTTTATTTTACCAATTGCAACTGAACAGATAAACTGAAATTTTCAACTTGGTCTGATTTGGTTTTTCCATTCTTGATTTTGAATGCCCAATCCCTGCCACCAATCTCACACAAGAAGCATGTTATAAACGTTGTAGATACTTTCACGATTCAAAATTGGTTGTCAATTCTTGGTAAAGACCAAAACAGAAGAAGCCAACTGTCTTGGGTGATCAGTGGCTTATAAGAACATGCAAGCTGTCCCAATAAGTTTTAAATGTCAACAAATAGACAATTGCATTACAAGAGTCACAATAAACAATGATAAAGATACCCATTACATGAAGAATATTAAGCACCACCCTTACCCCAACAAGATGGAGTCCAACAGCAGAAGCAGCACATGTTCTGGCAATGGATCCAGTATTTCCAGGAATCTTCAAGAAAAACTTTTGTCAGCAAGTCATTATTTTCTCCGACTGGTTGTCCTCAAAGAAGCTTTCTATATTATGATTTATGAAGTTCTTAGAAAGGTTAAGCAATTTTTAGATAGAGATCATCAACTCAAGATAGTCAATACTAGGACCTCATGCAAAACCAGCTTTACATTTACAAAACATGAGAGGAAAATCTTTGATAAATGAAGCGTACCATTCTTGCCAAGTACTCTAAAGTTTTTCCCTTGTGTATATTTATTAATGAGAGGACCAATTCATATGTGAAATTATGCATCACAAATTTCTTTCATGATATCCATACACCAGCATATCAACCCTTACACTGCACATCAACCTGGAGTGTTCAATTAAACTTTTGCAGAATTTGGAATAGGTGGAGAAATTGGATCAATAATAGACGAGCTGGTCATGATTGATGGTTCATACAATTTGCGAACATTACAAATCTGGATAAGTTAGGAACATGCTTATATAGACTTATTGAATATAAAAACTGGGTCACTAGATAGATTAGCCAAGCAACTGTAGGTTCAATAGAATATATGGCTCAGTCCATTTAAAGAGGAGGGGGGTGAATAGACTGAACTTAAAAGTTAAATTTTTTCTTGCAAAATAAAGTAATTCAAATTCATTAGTAGCGTAGGGTGCTCGCGTAGATTCGTTGATCATGCCTTGAATGTATACACAACAGAAATAAGTAAAACAATTAATACGATGCAAACACTAATACTAATTTTATGTGGTTAATAGCCTCGCTCTTACTCCACAGCTTATCAATTCGCAAAGTGAATTACTCCCTTACATCCACTATCAACCACTCCTTTACACAAGGCGGAGCAAGTCTTTTGCAATCCCAATACCTTGGGATGATTACAAGTATCTCCTCTTCGATAATAAAATAAATAACAATGTAAGCTAAGGAGAGAAGATTTACAAAGAGGTTGTTGAAGAAAGTCTTTGCTTCGAATCACAAGCCCTTAGACATTGTTCAGTTCGAGCAGTTGGTTACAACAAGATCACACTTACCCTCATACACCCTTGCTAAGCCTGACAAGCTCTAATGCTTAGATAGAGCAGCCCCAAGGGCTCTATTTTGAATGTCTGATTGTTCAAGCAATTCAGCCCATTGAACAGTCAATGACTCTCTCATCAGTCAACCATAACCCAGTTTCAACAATTGTTGCTCAAACTAATGCATTCTAATCTCTGAACCCCTAGTGTTTAGGCGACTCCCAAGTCAACTGAATGAGTTCACTCGGCTTACACCCTCATAAATCCACACAAAGTTACAAGATCGATCTTGACTGTCAACTACAATAGGAACTTGTTGTCCATTATTCAAAATCTTCCTACAAGCTATTAGGTAGTCTAAACCCCTACTTGATGCACGCATGAGTAACACAAGACAAGCCTAACTTAAAACCTTTGTCAAACTCGTCAAAACATGATCGAACCCGACTGCTTGGGACCATCTTTGCACTAGGAACAACTGTATGTGTGCACCTGTTGTACAACAAAACATACCAACTAGAGCTCCACCAACAATGTTGGTTAGCAAAAGATCATAAATCAACCGTTTATTTGCTATCATTATTCACCCAAAGAACTCTCTTTACTCATTTACTCGCAAACCCCACACTTCATAGGTAGAAATTACCTCTCTAGCAAGGTAGTTTAGTTACTGGTTATTTTATGTACTTGTAACACTGCCTTTCTCTTTCAGGGGTAGACAAAAAAGCTACAAGAGTTGTAGTTTTCGTGGAATATTTCGGTTATTTATAAATAAATATACTTTAATAATTCTGAATTCAACAACAGGTTTACTTGAACATATGATTCCTAAAATTTTCAATGCAACGAAACACATTTGCATTAGATGATGGGTTTGCCTAGTATTGTGAGCTAGCTGCAGATAGGTTGCCTCAGATATTTAATCAACTAACCCTTATTTGTATAGTGCTTATGTTCACATTCTTGGTTAGCAAACATGACATAAAAAATAATTTCTAGACATCTAGACAAAATAAAAAATAAAATAAAAATCCAAGATTAATATCATATAATGAATCCTAGGAAAGCAACTATATTTCAACATGAAGAATAATAATGATAAACTACTTGTAGTGAAGGAACTGGAGTTTCTTTACTGTCTGATATGACACAGCTTTTTTTAGTTTGTTTAATATCTTCTGTAAGGTATTTAGTTTCCGAGCTAAAGAGAGTTTTAATTCATACCATAGGAGAAACAAGTACTACTTGAAGAAACTTGTTTGGCGAAGTTTCACTAACAGCTCCATTAGCGCTACTGGTACAACATTTGGCATGGCCAATTTCAACTGTCAAAATATCACAAGTATACAAAATACTCCTATATGTTAGCCTATAAAAATGTTTGAATTCAACCCAAAATGAACTTAAATCGGTAACAATAGAAGATATATGTTAAAAGACCCAAACTATTTTTGTCATCTTGATTTTTAATAATAGAATTTAACTAAAATTAATGAAAATCTTAATTCTTAAAATCGTATCCCTTTTAGATAACACGAAAATTAATTTTACTTGGAGTCGGAATTGACTGAAAAGGGACAAAAAAAAATGAAACATTGATCGAGTTACACTACCGAGAAATCAGTGACGCTAAAAGCAGACAGTTGCAAAGCAAGGGCAAAATCTTCGTTATTCCCAAAGTTTGAGGTTCAATTGGATGCTAACCTCGGTAGGAAATGGGCTCCAACGATGATGTAGAATGGAAGGAGAGCGAGGCTAGTTTATGAGGCGTTCGGTCCGACACCCGAAAGAGTCGGCGAGTCCTGAGGTCACAGCGAAGACGACCGAGGAGTAAACGGGAAGAACACGGAGGCATAGTTAGAAAAGGGTGGAGAGACTTCGGCCACCGAAGCAGGTGGAGCGCTCGTTGGCCGCCGGCCTCCATCAACCGCGGCCTCCGCCTCTAACTAGCAGAGATGAAGGGCTAAGAGTGGCACCTGGAAGTTTGACCCGTGAAGAGGCCTGAATCCTAAACCCTACAATTTTAAAACGGTAAATCATAAATATATATAATATAATTGTTTACAAATGGATTTCATTTTTATGTAGCTAATTAATTATCTTTCACTTTATAAAAATTAAATAATACCTTCTATCTCTCATAAACCATTCAACGTGTCTTATTTTTCTATGCAAGTATCAATATCTTTTTAAAATAATATTCTCTTTATTTAACAATTTCTCAAATTGTATTCTCAATCTACTTATCAAAAATATTTTATAGGTGAAATTTTAAATTCTAATCGATTGACTAATACCTGGTTTGCAAAATCGTTACTCCAATTGTACCCAAAACGATGCAAAAGTATTTGAAATCATTTTTTAATAATAATGTCGGAGTAGAATCAATATAATTGGTACCATCCTATATTATAATAATTTTACATATTAAAAAATCATAATTTTTTATTTTGATTAAATAACCCGACTTATAACGTATCAAATAAAAATTCGTTCAGAACTTTATATTTATCCATAACAATCTAGTATTTGACAAAAAAAAATCATTTTTTTTGTAGGCTCATACTTTATATTTGAGATTATTTTTATTTTTTACAGAGTTATTATTTTGTCTTTTAAGAGTTAAAATTTTGAAATTATTTAAAATATTTATTTAGTTAATATTAGATAATTTTGATTATCAATTTTTAAATATATTTTTTTTTCCAAAATTATGCATTTTAGATACTTATTTCTTTATATTATGTTAAATTAATAATTTTTTTAAAAAATATTTCCGTCGTTCACGTTCGAATTCGAACGAAATCAATAAATTTTGCTGCGTCAGTTGATTTTTAAATTGAATCATCTCATGGCTTTTCTTTATAGTCTAGATATTTCCTTTAATGAGAAGCGGACCTTAGAATATTGATGTTTTAGATGAGTCTCCATTAGCGCTTTTCGATTTACTCTAGTGGTCGGTGGAAAACTTTCTAGGACCGAATCGGTCACTCCAAATCCGACGTTATTCGACCTGATTAATTATTATTATTATTTTTTTAATAGCCCTGAGGCTTCAAATCCTAAAAATTTGATCTGACTTATCTATTCAATTCTATCAATCATCTCAAATAAATCCTACGAATTATGACTAATGCTAATGAACAACTCGATAAGATATATAGGAAAAGACATATAAGGAACAAACAAATTAACTAAACGAGAGTCGTACTGCTCAATTTATTCAAGATTATATTGCATATTTTTTTTTCCGAGTACATAAAATAATTAAATCTGAAGAAGAACGGCAAATCCATTTCGACAGAAGATATCAATAAAGGATACTGCAAGACACAGTACGTTATAATTAAATTTCGAACCAATTAATTAATTAACTAGAGGTGCAAGCTCACGTCCAATCCAGCATATTGTTTAGACTCGTCACTCTCGTCCGTGTCTTTAGCACGCGGCAACATCAATTCCTTCCGATTGGCCATGGCGGCGAGAAAGTTCACCGTCACTTTCTCCCTGTCGTCGTCCCTCCTGACGACCTCTCGTCGGAAACTCTGAGGCGGAGCCTCGCGGCCGACGCGATCATTAATCTCACAGCCGCCGCCGCGGCTCGGAAGGTATTGCGAGGAGGCGTAATAATTGTTGTTGCGGTTTTGCAGAGAAGAAACCAACCGATGATCGCTCGCGTTCGTGGGCGGCGACGGCCCGAGGAGGAGAATTCGGCGGTAGGTCTGTGCAGGGCTAGCGCCGACATTCCCAGTCTGCTGCTGCTGCTGCTGCTGCTGCTGGTTCGTTGCATGCAACCTGCTGCTGCTGCTGCTGCGCCACGGCTCGTGGGCGTACGGATGGTAGGGCAGCACCGAGGCCTGCGGCGGGCGCACTTCCTTCCTCGCGTCCCTCAGCACCAGCCTTCGCGCCGCCAGCTGCGAGCGATCGGCGGCCGACCCAAAATAGTCCTGCGGGAATTCCATCAGGCGTTCGATTTGTGGCATTCCATGGGAGCGTTTGTACTGGTATTTATAAACGAGAATACTGCATGTATTAAACGTAGAGATGGCTCGCGTAGCAAAGAACTTAAGACTTGTTAAACAGTGTTCGTATGAGTTGCCAAATTCAGCTCGTAACCGAGACAAGTGTTAATTGTTCACGTATTTTTTTAAAGTCATTCCATCCATAATTCAAGCGAGGTTGGAAAATGATTTTCCATTTGGAATGTGAACTGTAATGGGTCATGACATGGCTTGATATATATTAACTATGTCCGACGTGACCTAATTAATCTGCTTTTATAGGTGAGATGAGAAAGAACAATTTATGGGTTGCTATTATCATTGTATTTATTGAGAGAATCATTAATGATAATAAAGGCAAGTGATTTAAATTAATAATCCTTCCCCGCACTCGTCTTGTAATTAATTGTAGATAACAATGCAACGTACGACGCAGCAATTATTCATAAAAGGGGACTAATTATGTATAAATTAATTTATTTAAGGAAAACAATTAAAATCGCGGACAGCTGTTTTTATAAAATACCACAAGTGTGTCGGTTGTAAATGCTCCTAGACATATTAAATAATCTAACTTAATCTTAATCAAAATTACTATAAATTATAAAATTTAAAATATAACAAATATAAAACTTCTGAAAATAATAAAGATTGAAGTGATTTAAGCTTCTGACATAAATTTTAAAAACTGCTATATTGATTATTATTTTAAAAAATTAAAATAATTATCATAAGATATATATATATATTTTTAAAAATAATATAATTCTCAAAGTTTAGAATCAAATTGTTTTATTTTTCAAAAATAAAATTAATTATAAATATAAATGTGATAATTTGAGCAGAAGACTAATACCTCCTAACTTAGATATTCAAATTTAAAATTTAAGTAAAAGATAATTTAACTAAAATTAGTACACGACCATTTTTAATCATTTAATTACTTTAAAAAATTTAATTAGATTACAAAAGAATGAGTGAATTCTAATGATTTATTAAAGTGCATTTATATACATATAAATAGTCGTTTTTTTAATCGTGTAATCACTTTAAAAATATGAGTGTTCTTAATGACCTCTTAAATTTCATTTATATATTCAAATTCAAAATTTGAATAAAAAATAACCATTTAATTGTTTTAACAAAAATGCTATATGGTTAGTTTTGATTAAAATTATCATTTTTTATTTACATTTCACATATGCTTTTTGAAAAACGAAGAGCATATGAACGTACTGTTGGACGATCTTTGCGGACTTATTATGAAAATTTACTAAATTAAAAAGTATAGAATTTTAATTTTAAACTTATCTCTATCAAAATAATTTAAACTGATAATCTCAAAATATCAAATAGGAAAAGAAAATTTACTTGGGATGACTAATTTGTCTAGAAAATTGGATTGTCTTATATGACCGAGCTAAGTTGCCTTGTAGCAGAGTGCAGAGGTGCCTTGGTCCAGTTGTCAAGTGCCAAGCTGCCTTGGCCAAGCTGTCGAATCCTGAGCTGTCTTGGTCCAGTTGTCGAGTGCCGAGCTGTCTTGGTCCAGTTGTCGAGTGCTCCCAAGTGAAGACAAGTCGCTGAGTCCGAGTCAACCGAGTACTCCAGAGTCAGCCGAGCTGAGTACTCCTGTCGAGTCTGAAAGAAAGATGTCGAAACCTGCGTTTGATGCAATTTTCTTAAAATAAATTCGTCCCCTCCGACGGTGTTGAGAGGTTATGACGAATGTCTGTTTCTCAGGATACAACGGAGAAACCACAATCACAATCTAGCAAAGATTGTTCATGGCGAATTGAGAAAGCATTTGATTGCTATCACTGGAAGACAGTCGATCAAAATGAATCAACAGAGAAGAAAGACGAGGAACGAAGGTGGGGGACTCTCTTTTCGCTATTGCATCTCTTGCTCTCAAGGTCATGGTCTTCTCTTATAGGAGTTCCATATCTCTGATGCATTGAATTCAGTGGCCGAGTAATGACCATTCATTTTGGCCATAAATAATGATTATTTCAAATCGACGGTTACAGATTTTCTATTAATCATCATTAATGCATTCGTTTCATTTGAGCAACAAATAAAAAGATTTGGTTGGCAAGTTCATTCGTTTGGACAAATATTACCCCGATTAATCAGGCATGCGACGTGCGCAGGTCATGTTTGTACACGAGCTAACTTTGTTCAGTACAATCTGGGCCCTATATTTGTACCCGCTGCGGGCCCACGCATGAGAAAGAGCATCTCATGCATTTGTTCACAATATCAATGCTTGTGAATCAATATAAACCAACAAAAATGCCTTGAAACTTTAGGACTCAAGTTTCATTCACAATAGAGTCTCTTTTCCATTCACATATATCCAATAATCCCGCACATGAATAAAAACAGGGTATGTGATAACATTCAGCAGTTGAGTTTAGTATAGGACATGTGTGATTACCTTTTAAACCTTCCTTTGTGAAGATCTGTTTGGTTACTGGCTGACAGTCGACACAATGTCTTTGAACTATTCTGTCGTCTGTGTAAGTATTGACATATCTCACCCAAGACTCTTCCTGATACAACTTAATTTTCATGAGTGTGTTCGTTTTTGACCATGAATACGCTTGGTTCTGTGAGAAGTTATAAGAATCGTGCCTCCAATTCTCTTCGAAGCGGCCCCACTTCTTTCTCACATAGGTGATTTCTCAATAATATTCCACATTACTCTACTATATATTAAAAGTCATATGTTTAACCTCTATCCTTTCATTGGGTGGTTTCCCCACTTAGTTAGTATAGTTAGGTTGTCCATTTGAACCTAGTTCTTGGAATTTCCAATCTACATAGGTTGGGTTTCCTTTGCACCGACATTATTCCATCGACATAAAGCTCATTCCTCACGATGAACTTGCAACTAACTTTCTATTTAACTCTTTTGGTTAACAGATCTGCTATGTTATCCTTTAACTTTACATAGTCAACAGTGATAACTCCCATTGAGTGTAGTTATCTAATGATATTGTGTCAACGACGTACATTATACAGATGACTCTATGCCTGACCAATAGCCGATTGACTATCGCAATCTATGCATATTGCCGACACAAGTTTCGACCAACTCGGAACATCTTCTAAGAATTATGGTAGTCATTCAGCCTCTTTACCATATTTGTCAAAAGCTACATACTCAGATTCCATCGTAGATCAGGTCATTACGGTTTGCTTAAAAGATTTTCACGAAATAACTACACTCCATAAAGTGAATACATATCCATTTGTAGACTTTGAGTCTTTCATCTCAGATATCTAGTCTACATCGTTGTATCCTTCGATCACAACAGGATACCTTATATAGTGCAGTCAATATTCATGATTATACTTTAAGTATCTCAATACTCTTGTTATCTCTTTCCAGTGCTCAACACTGGGATTACTCATGTATTTACTAAGTCTGATCGTGTACAACTTATCAGGTACATCAAACTTCCAATCACTAGATGAGTATTCTATTTGAGAGCTACTTTTCCTCGATTTTTGATAGATGTAGACTCATATCTATCAGCATTTGTGCCAACACAGTATTACCCTTGGTGAATTTCTCAAGAATCTTGTCCACGTAATGAGACTGACTAAGAACAAGTCTTTCTGCTATTCTAAGAATTTTGATTCTTAGAATCACATTAAGTAGACCTATGTCTTTCATGTCAAATGTTGAGTTCAACATGTCTTTAGTGGATTTGATTATCTTATCATTACTCACAATGATAAGTATGTCATCTACATATACGCACAAGATGACATAGTCATTCTCTGTGACTTCCATGTAGATACATTTATCATATTCATTAATTTTGAATCAACTTTCATTCATGACATTATCAAATTTCTCATGTCACTGTTTTGGTGCTTGTTTCTAGCCATATAACAACTTCACCAATTTAAAAATCTTATTTTTCTGTCCTGCTATAAAAAATCATTCAGGTTGTTCCATGTAGATTTTCTCTTCTAAATCTTCATTTAGAAAGACTGTTTTTATATCTATCTGATGTATTTTTAGATTTCATAGAGCAGCTATAGCCAACAAAACTCTAATGGAAGTTATTCTCGACACAGGAGAATATGCATCAAAGTAATCAAAGTCTTCTCGTTGTCGGTAATCTTTAATTACCAATCTGGCCTTGTACTTATCAATTGTGCTATCTGATTTCATTTTCTTCTTAAAGATATACTTTCAACCTAGTGATTTACTGTTGGGGGAGCCCGACGCAGGTGCGTGCTAAAACATGTTTCGTAAACATGCACATCAAAAGACAAAAATAATAATAATTCTTAATTATTACAATACACACACCACACGCATGTAAGGATACAACACCGCTAGATATGACCATAAAATTAAATTTTACGAATATGAAATTAGTCTAGGTATACTTGATGGACGACACAAAGAGGAAATAACATCAACCGAGCGATGTTCTCGAAGCTTCACCTCTATTCGTATCCACGTCGAGCGATCGTCAAGATGACTTCTCTAAGCCACGAGTCTTGTCTTCGTCTTCGGTACTAGTCGATGGATAGAAACAACTAGATCCGAGAGAGAATCCCAGACTCGATTCGTGTCCGACGGCCGAAGCAACTCGACGATAGGAAACAAGACAAATGACGGCCGAATAGCCGCTGTCCGGTGACAAAGCTCGCTGTTGTCGGCAGTATGGCCTGTGATAAGAAGGTCCGAGGTCAGTCGGTTACCCTCGGAGGGAAGGGTAGCCGGTTACCCTCGGAGGGAAGGGTAGCCGGTGGGAGTCCTTGTGGTGGCGGCGAGGCTCTTTTTGGGAGGTGGCAACGGCAGGACAACATGGGGCAGTGCCCCTTTTGGGCTTTGGACGACGACGCGGGCTACTCCAGCCTGTGAGGCTTGCCTTTGGAGGAAGGAGGCTCGCCGGAGGGGAAAGGGTATCCAGTGGCTGGACGGCGGCACAAGGGGGCGGTCCCCATTGGTAGTCGGCGGCGGCGGCAAGGAGAGGAGAGGGTTTTTGATGAAAAACCTAACTATTAGGTTTTTATCAACTTCTCATTTATTTCTCTCTAATCCATATCATTATATAGATCTCCTTAACGGGTTTGAGGAGCAAGTCCAAAACCCGTATCCTTTAACCCACAATCCATACCAATAGCCTTAAGTTTGGTTCAAGACTAAATCAAGCTGGTTCAAAATCAAACCACTTGGTTCAATAAACAAATCTCTTTTAATTAAAATCAAATTAATTTGATTTATAATTAAATCAAAAAGGGTTTAATTCATCTTCAAAAGACGTAACTCATCCACGCTATCGTTGAGCCTTACAATTTTCAAATTTGCCCTTCGTCTGGTCCAACCAGACTCAGTATCTCTTAATCTGAGAATTTAATTCTCAAACTTGTTTTAAATCTTTTAGATAAATTCGTAGTACATGTAACCCAATAAATTTTTAATTTATCTTGGCTGTCCATAATTAACTATTAATTATGAATCGATCATGAGTGACACTTAGTAGTACATCATGATCCCAATTAATCGAAAAATCAATGGTTGATCTCAGAACATCTTCTAAAACCATTTAGCAACTACAGTGAGTCGTGCTTTGTTCCTTTCACTCGTCTTATAACCACTTGGTTCATGACATGATTTATGTGTCTGTCCCCACTATGCTGACTACGTCACACCTAGCCCAAGTAATACTTACTCGTCCCGTGAATTCAAATTACTTGTACATGTGTCCAAAAGTACAATACTCTTAACACGTGATGCTTTGGCCAAAGACTTTGAGTAACAATTTTGATAAGCGGCCATATGGTATACATCTCCTCGCAAGGAGCGGTGAATCCGCTGTGGGCTATCCAAACACCTTCAGACACTTTGACTTATATCCAATCATCCCGGGGCTACACCTCCAAGGAGATGCTTACTTAGGATGTCAAAGTATAAGTCTCCATTACTAAGATGACTTGAATATCTCAAATCGAAGAAAACTTGCAATTGAGCTGCAATGAGATCTTCATTGACATATCCTTATATCTAAAGAACAATATGAAGTCTCACAGCAGGTCACTCCAATGAACTAGTTACCTTTAACTAGCATACACGTTTAACTCTCAATATCCTAATGTCTCCAACCAGTGATGAGTGACTGTTTGGATAAACCAAGGAGTATAACCGGTGTTAGTCTTACAGAATATGTCCGAACACATCAATTCATCGATTAGAGAAGATTTCAATATATTCATAATTACACATGTAGAGATGCTCACTAATTATGATTCAATCACAAATTTTCTCATGCTATGAATCGTATTGCGAACATTCAATAAGTGAGTTTAAGATCTAATCATATACACTGAATATGTACACTCAAATAGTGAATATTTATTTATCTAATAAATAGGTACAAACCATAAGGTGATTGCCTTAGGACATCTCTCAAATATAACACGGCGAAAAGAAGATTTTTTGGGGGAACGAAGGTGGAGAAAAATCTTTGCTTCTTACTCTTGTGTCCTCTTTTTTTTCTGCTCAGGGTCACAGCCTCCTTATATAGGAGCTCTCACCCTTGGCTATAGTAAATGACTGAATAAAGAGCATTCAATGTCTTTACTCGCCGACCATTTATTCATTAGTTGTTTCTAACGTCAATTACGGATCTAAATTAATCTCAATTAATTCATCTATTATACATTTGAGCAAAAAGATTATTCACGTGGCAAAATATTGGTTCATCCACTTGAATTTTTTTTGCCTCAACCGGTCCGGCATTCACGCGCGAGTCAACTTGGTTTAGTGCAAT
>JBBUKS010000085.1:5676312-5719871 GCA_038050645.1 Hedychium gardnerianum | reverse complement strand
ATTTAAACTTATTTATTTATTTTATTTTATTTATTTAGCATGTTGATAAGAGTTTTATTAATGAATATGATTATTCATGAATGTTGTTCACGAACTTTGTTCACGAACATTAACGAGCTGAACATATGTATGTTCAAGCTTGTTTGTTTAATTTAACGAGTTGTTCAAGTTTATTTATTTAATTGATCTTATGTATATTAAACGAACATAAATAAGCTCTTATCAAACTGAACATTAAAATTTATTTATGAATGTTTGATTCATTTACCATCCTAACAAAAATTAATCTAAATTAATCAAAATAATAATTATTTTATTATAATAATATTTCATATATTAACGTTCGGATAAGAGAATAATTATTTTATTCACACGCGTAGACACCTGTAGAGATGGGCATTTCATTTTCTTTTTTTTTAGCTATTATTTTAGCGTATTCTCGTAAATTTAGTATTTCGTTTGGAAATGTGGGTCCCATGGTCACGTGGCTGGGGACCTATTGCTTATTGTTTTTATGGAAACGGTTCGGCGAACTCCCACTCGTCTACTAAAGAAAACTCCGTTTGGTACTTTCGTCGGCACTCACTTATCGCACAAGCCGCGTTTGGCGCTGCCGCAGTAACTGCTGCTTGCCGACGCCGACAGCCCGCTTGCCAAATTCTGTCGCCGCCGGTGCCCTGCTCTTATCCCCTCCTTTTTCTTTCTTCTTATTTCGGCTTCTCTCCTCTGGCTCTGTCTCCACATAGAGTTCGCAAATGGCCGGGGGCGTTCTCCTCGGCGGCGGCATCGGCGGCGACGGAATCAACCCGAACCTGGTGAGAATCGTCCTGGTTGTGATGGCCCTCGGCCTCGCCGGATACATCGTCGTCCCTCCGCTCTACTGGCACGTCGCCGAAGCCCTCGGCAGCTCCTCTGCCTGCCCTCCTTGCGCCGCTTGCGATTGTTCTGCTCAGCCCCTCCTCTCCCTTCCTGAAGGTTCTCCCTCGACCCTCCACATTCTCGTTATCTTTTATACAGTCCTCGATCAGATCTGACGACGATCTGGCGCATCTTCCCTCTTGGATCTTAGGATCTCTTTCTCTCTCTCTTTTTAGGTTTCGAGATCTATTAGTGAGTTGATCATAATTATGGATTTCTTGTGTTTTAAAGTTCTGAATTATATTTTTCTGTTTTGTGTTTGCAGAGTTGATCAATGTGTCCTCCACAGGTTAGTCACATGCTTTTTATGCCTAACCTTTAATTGTGTTTTAAATTTACATTTATTTCGAGTCGATGAAATAAATGAGATTTTTGAGCCCGAGGATTATCTGATTAATTACTTTGGGAGCCTGATATTAATAATTTCTAAATCGGTGAGCTTCATAAATTTGGTTAGCTTATGATTAAAATGACGACTGTTAAAGTGTCGAGTGGTTTATTTACTATTTCTTTTTTGGTGGCAAATAAACGGCAAGATAGATGCATCATGGTGAATATCTTATCCTGAATTATTGAATATGTTTCTAAACTCTAATCTAGTGTCTTCGAGCTGCAACCATTCCTTGGAAGTGATTGCATTGGAAGAGTTACAATTTTCAATCACTTTGGATTTTGCTTGTTATACATCCATACTAGTCCATAGTCCATATACATGTTATGTGAATTACCTAAAACATTGATCCTTGTTAATATTTTCCACCCCTTGTCGTTAAAATTTGTCAAATGTTTCTGAAAATAGTCTCAAAAATGAAGATAATCACTGATTGGCTTAAAGTTATGGAGTTGATTGTGTACATGTATTAATAGTATATCCTAAATTCATGGCGATGATGATATCAAGTCTAGTATTCATAAATGCCTGAAAAAGTTGTTTGCGAGTCCATCTTAAGGGTATTTCTAGTATCTTCTGTCCTTTCTGAACCTGTCCAAATCAACAACTGTAATATCTGGTTAAGAGGGTCAAATACCCAACAAAATCCAACTGAGTAATATCTAACAGGAGAATGCTTGTTTATGTTCTAGGTGTTGTGGAAGAAAACATAGGATAGTAAACACTAAACAAATAAAGGTATAGAGAGGAAAGAGTTGACATAAAATGCTGCAAACTACATGCAAGAAAGAGAGATATAACAAGCAGGAGATCTGCAACAAGAGTCTTATTTAGATATTTAGGCCATACACAAACCATCGACATTTCAGTATAGTTCCACCTAACCTCTAAGCAGAGAAGTTTCAAGTATCCTATGTCATGAACTGACTCAATGGTAGCATGAGAATTACTCTTTCAACTGGCATTCAATGGTAGCATGGGAATTTATCTTTCAACTGATGTCCAATGTTAGCTATATGGAAAAGGAAAATATAGTTGATCACATCGCACGTTCCTCAGTATATTACAAGACTGAGAAGGAAAAAAAATGCTGCAGCTGATCTTACATTGTTAAATGAAGAGATGGAGGAACTGAGAGATTGGGGAGTAGAAATGATGCAATATCACCATAATGTCGAACTAGAAGGCTCCAAAGCTAGTTGAAGGTTAGTCACCTCTGGTAGTCACTTCAAAGTGTAGAAGGCTAGTCAGTTTGTGTCATCAATGACGCTGTTGTTGGTGATGCAACAATTTCAATCCCGTGCTTGTCTGAGTCAGAAATAATCAACTATATAGCATAGGAAACTTGAACATATAAGTGATGGAGGGTTCACCAAGTTGTGTAGACTGAGTAGAGTGGTCTCCCATGTAGAAATCTTATAGTCAAATTGGAACTCTATGAAGGTTGCCACCTAATGAATCAGTCTCATTCAGCTATTATTTAAAGACACTTGAATAGGTAGCACTTAGTAAATAATAGTTTTTGGTTTCTTTGCATAGGCTCATGTGCATGGATGAAAATTAGAGTCAAGATCTAACAAAAATTTGGCATCAAGGGCAACATCCATTTTAGCATCCATCATTAAATGTTCTAACCTTAGAATTTCTCTTATGTCATGTATAACATAGTAGTGCATACATGTTACCCTGTAGGTATCTCAGTGTCACGCATAGAAAAAGATGAGATTCAAAATAGTATATAACATTAGATTTTAATGAGGCTTAACAGTTTTGATTCTTGTGGTTATTTTGTCATTAAATGTTTAATTGTATTCGTAGCCTACTTCTAGTGATTTTCTCCTCATCTTGGACTTTCCATGTATATATTTGCATTTGGTTTATGTTGTTGTGGGTTGTTGTTTTGCCATAGGTTAGATCATACGGTTACAATGGCAACACACAAAACATGAGCTGGTGTCCCAGTCAAGAGACCTTGCCATATCATGTATCTAAGTTCATATGATAGTATATACAAATTTTTTATGACTAATAATCACAAAAAGTTGCCCAAGGCTTTAAAATTACTCTAACAAGAACTAATATATGACTGTATTTTCTGATAAATCGGAACTACCTCCTGGAGGAGTTGCATAGACAATTTAAAATTTTCTTTCAATCGCAATACGTAAATCAAATGGTAGATAAGTGCACGTGTACAAATAGTGTATAAAAATATGCAGTGAAAAGATAATCTATTTACTGACAACTAGAAGAAATAGTACTTGACAATGATAAAATAACTTGCAAAGATAAAATAAATTAACTTGCAACAATAAAATAAATTAACTTGTGAAAATAAAATGAATTAACTTTCAATAATATAATAGAGTGTGATGTGATGACAAAATAAATTAATTTGTAATGATAAAATAGCAATGAGAAAAATAATTAAAGTGCAACAAGAAAAATAATTAAGTACAATTAGAAAGTAATTAAATTGCAATGAGAAAGATAGATAAATTGCAATAAGAAAAGTAATTAAGTTGTGACAAAAAGAGTAATTAAATTGTAATGAGAAAAATAATTAAATTGCAATGAAAAGAATAATTATATTGCAATGAGAAAAATAATTAAGCTTGTTGTAGATTTGAATATCTCCTGTTATATTGTCTTGCATAGATTCATATACTCAATCCCAAATTATTGGGACAAATATGGCTTGATGAGGAGGGGGATGATAACAAAAATTGCCCAAGGTTATTCGTTATTACTACATATGTGGCTTTTTCAATGGTAGGCACTATGACTATGTTGCTGCAATTCAGCATTCTTGTTTCATCCATATCATATATTACCACCTCGTCTCAATTTCTTTACAGTTAATTATTTGATAGAGATGAAAATGAAATGGCTGACAAACCTTCATCCTATTTTATGTAAGATAGTCTTTTCTGGTTCCATTATAATCATTGCTCTGCAACTTGGGCTCTATATGGTTCTTTCCATTACACTGGTGATCAATGTGTGCCAAACTCCTAGCTTCGGTTAGGTTAGACTATTGATCACTGAAAACGTGGTGCTGAATAGCTAGGATTTCCTCAATCTACATCATATGTTATCGTTATCTCTTCTTGCTTTGATGCTTTAGTAAAATAAATTCTGCACTAGCTGAATAAGATGGTTTCGCATTTTAACTACAGAGTATGCAGTTCATTCAATGATGCTACTCTTTTAAGAGGATCCGAGAATTAAGCATATGCATCTGATAAAATATAAATAAAAAATGATTGCTGTCGTTATTTCATGCGCTGTATGAACATCTTTAGCAAGGTTTTTAGGCGGTAGTTTGACTACCCTCTGTGGTTGACTGTAACAATAAAGTAAGAGTCAAATGCTATCAGGTGCACGTGTTGCTAGCAACAGCAAGCTATGTAATGCATGATTAAACAATGCCATCATGCTCATTACTTGTTATATGTTCGTTTTCATCCTGTTTGCTGCAGCATCGTTGTTCAGTTATACTTTCGATTGCCCTAATTCACTCAATCCTTAATAGCTTTTGCCGTTCCTTTGGTGCAGATTGTGCAAAACCCAACCCAGAGGTCAGTGAAGAAATGGATAAGAATTTCATAGATCTTCTTGCTGAAGAATTGAAGTTGAAAGAGGAACATGCAACTGTAGCTCAACATCGTGCCGATGTTACATTGCTCGAGGCAAAGAAGTTGGCATCACAATATCAAAAGGAAGCCGACAAATGCAGCTCAGGGATGGATACTTGTGAAGAAGCCCGAGAGAGAGCTGAGGCAGCACTATTACAACAAAAGAAACTAACAGCGCTATGGGAGCAGAGAGCTCGGCAGCGGGGATGGAAGAATTCTCGTTCTTACTAATGAATATTATGATCCATCTCCTGGTACAATGACTTAACCCAGTCCTAGAATCTGATGTACTTGCTTGCTGCCTCCTAAGTGATCTCCAAATTTGTCCAAACTACATTTTATCCTAAAAAAGGAAGTGCACTAATGAAAAATTGATTACATATTTATTATAATGAGTTTAAGCCATATATATGCACGATGATATCCCACTGCAATCCACATTGTTTACCCTTGTCTGACGCTGTTTGTGTCCGGCTGTCTAAAAAAAATTTGAAACCCCCTAATTAGAGGCATGGAATTTTTTATGTTTTTCTTATTATATTGGGTGTGTTTGCAGTTTATGATGCGTAATAATATAATACCAAGAAGTTGCTGTCAATATTGTTTTCGTTGCCAATATTTGCATTTAGTCGCTCGAATATCACGATTAACCATATTTGGCGGTTGAGCAATCAATAAATTCTCCCTACTTTGAGCCAATTGCTTTCTTAATAGAATGCAGAACAACTGAAGCCTGCGCATGCCCCAGCACAGAGCCATGCCAAACGAGAGTCATGGAGTAATTCTGAACCTCCCAATTCAGATTGAATGTTCCCCTGACAACCCTAAACAAAAGTCACAATTTGTCTGCTCTTCCGCCCTGTTTTCTCACATGGAGCTCGAGCCCCTGGAAAGTGAAAGCGAACCATGCCTTCTCCCAGTCCCCACCCTGTTGATAAGGGAGCCCTCTTGTCTTCCTCGTAGCTTCCCATCGTCTGCACGGCAAAAGTAACAGTGGACTGGAGATAGGACCCAGCCAAAACAAGTAAGTACTCTAAGCCACCATAGCTACTCCGGGACTTGGAAGCTCTCATACCTCCAATAATGGGTGGTCAAAAGGAAGCATATCCGAGCACAGTACTCACCCACCCAACGATCCTCCTCTCAAACCGAGGTTGGAATTGTAGTTTGATTTGCAGTTTTCCTTTACCGTCAGCGTGTGTGGCTCTCTTTCCTTATCTTCTTCACTCCACTCAACTTTATTCCTCTACGCCTGTGCATCAGTCCCATCTTCTGCTCCTTGCCCCGCCATGTCCCAAGAAGAGATCAGCTCCGTTGCATGGCTGGAGGAGTTGCAGCTCTTCGACGTTCTCACGTCCGACGCCGTTCGCTCGCTGCACGAGACGATCGAGCACGAGTGGGACTTCCTCCGGCGGAGCGCCTGCCAGACAGCGGCCGGCCGCGCCTTGTGGAGCCACGCCGTGCATGACCCCATGGCCGCGGTGTTTGCAGGGGAGAGCTACCTCAGGAGCCTCTACGAGAAGATGAGGCAGGACAAGCTCAACAATGCCCGGGAAATCTCCGGCGTGATGCTTGCGATCCGAACTCTGTGGTTCGATTCCCGGCTGGAAGCCGCCATCGACTCCTTCGCCGACAGGGCCTCTCAGGTTGTTCTTCTCGGTGCAGGTCAGTGCGCAGTTAACCATCACTGCAAACAGCTACATTAAGTTATCCTGAAGAGTTCCAATTCACAGGCATGGATGCGAGAGCTTACAGGCTGAGCTGCCTCAAGGAAAGCACCGTGTTCGAGGTCGACTTCCCGGAGCTGTTGCAGATCAAGGCGTCTCTGCTCAAGGAAGTAATGGTGTCTGCCAAAGAGCACCAGATTGCGATGCGAGCCAAGTCGTTGACCAGAGTAACAGCTGACATCAGAGAAGGAGACTGGATCGAGAAGCTGCAGAGGAGCGGGTACCTGCCTGAGAGGCAAACAGTGTGGGTGCTCGAAGGCATTCTTTACTACCTCCCTCACCTCCATGCCATGCAAGTCCTGGAGACCATAGCCGCCAATTGCTCCTCCACACACAGTGTTCTCCTAGCGGACTTCATGAACAAATCTTCCATCTCGCTCTCCAACTCCACCTACCAGTTCTATAGTGATTGGCCTGATCATTTGTTACCTAGTCTTGGGTATGGCCACGTTAAGCTGTCGCAGATAGGTGACCCTGACGCCCATTTTGGGCTGTTGACTGACTCCCAGAACCTGTTCAATAAGCTAAGGAGCTTGCCGAGGTCCATGGAGATCCACCCGGAAGATGGAACACCTTGCAGGAGGTTGTACCTGGTGGAGGCCTCTGGCTGCTTGAAACAGGATACCTAACTAATGAATCAAGTTCCATTATATATATATATATTGCTATGTTCATGGTGGTGGAAATTTGTTGATCACAACTTCCATAGAAGTCCTACATATGGAAAGATCTGATGGTCAACGCTTAAATTTCAATGGTAGATAATTGTTATTGTAAATCTTTTTTTTTTCTAGCAAATTCTCATTAATATAGAAAGTAACCAATGGTCCAATGGTTTTGTGTGATAATAATTATTTAAATTTGTCCAAGTCGCACTTTTACCGGGACCGGCTCGTCGGCCCGTTGGACCTACGGTCTTACCTTCCAATTCACTAACCGCGGTTAGCTAATCCTGGTTAAGTGAAACCCTAACATCGCTCCCCACCACCCGCCTCTATTTAAAATCGATGGCCGAGGCACGAAATGGAGCTCAAGGTATTTGACGGCGTCTTCGCACACGCCTCAATTTCTTCTGCATTTCCATCTTTTTTCTTCCCCCCTCGATTCCATTCCTGATCTGCCAAGATGAGAGAGTGCATCTCGATCCACATCGGGCAGGCCGGTATCCAGGTCGGAAATGCCTGTTGGGAACTTTACTGCCTCGAGCATGGCATCCAGGTTTGTTTTTCCTTCTTCTTAT
Source organism: Hedychium gardnerianum (assembly GCA_038050645.1). Lineage (NCBI taxonomy): Eukaryota > Viridiplantae > Streptophyta > Magnoliopsida > Zingiberales > Zingiberaceae > Hedychium > Hedychium gardnerianum. The sequence continues at coordinate 5,711,957 of JBBUKS010000085.1, read as the reverse complement.
TCCCCTTTGACCTTCTAGCGTTCTTTCCCTTTTTCAGATCTATGAATGTTTATGGAAGTTGTTGTTGGATCTAGATATTCGTTGTCGATCTGCCGATTTGTGCTGCTTTTGCGTTGATCTGTTTTTTATTAATGAAGTCTGGTTAAGTTGCTCGCCTGTTCTTGTTTGTAGGAACTAGGTCCGTGGTTTGCCTGCGATTCGTGATCGTATCTCAAATTTTTAACGTTATGCTGCATTCCTTTTGCACCTCCAATTGTTTGCATTCTAATAATGAATGATAATAAAGATCTGTTTTGTTGCTCGATGGATCTAGTTATCCCCGTATGATGATGTCCAATGCCAAAGATATACATTGCTAAAATAGTTGGAGACCATCTCTGATATGTGTGGATTTGGTTCCTCTATTTTGTAGTTGTTTGATCCATTTCTACAGTTTAGAGCCTTCTATTTCTTCCCTCTATTTATGAGTGAAAGTTGGAACTGTATATTTTTCTGGCTATTTTAACTTGTGTTCTGTTTGATTAATCTTCTATTTTAATGTCAAATCCGTTATCATTTTTTATTTTGTACATTGCGCATATTTCATATTGGCGATTCCGATCTGCACATTTTGCAACAGATCATTCCGTTATTGTACATTGCGATAGTTTAATGCTTCTTGTTTTGGCGAGTCGTCAATTGGCTGATCAATTTCTCTCACGTTGTAAGGGTAGAAGAGCATTGCACTCGACAGTCGGACAATTTCTATACGTATACGTAAGTGGGTTTTGAATGATGTTCGCCAGCATTAACAATACGCTTTTCTCCAGCCTGATGGCCAAATGCTTAGCGATAAAACCATTGGTGGTGGCGACGATGCCTTCAACACCTTTTTCAGTGAGACTGGAGCTGGGAAGCATGTCCCCCGTGCGGTCTTTGTTGATCTAGAACCTAATGTCATCGATGAAGTAAGAACTGGCGCTTACCGCCAGCTCTTCCACCCTGAACAGCTCATTAACGGCAAGGAAGATGCTGCAAATAACTTTGCCCGCGGCCACTATACCAGTAATTACATTAACACCTAAGTTCGTTTTGGTTTTATGCAATTTTAATCAATTGCAACATGTTTAACAATTTTTCTGTTCCTTCCATTGCAGTTGGCAAAGAAATTGTTGATCTCTGCCTTGATCGCATCAGAAAGCTAGCCGACAATTGCACTGGTCTCCAAGGGTTCCTGGTTTTCAATGCTGTTGGTGGAGGCACTGGCTCTGGCCTTGGTTCTCTTCTCCTTGAGCGTTTGTCCGTGGACTATGGCAAGAAATCTAAGTTGGGCTTCACTGTCTACCCATCTCCTCAGGTCTCTACTTCTGTGGTCGAGCCTTACAACAGTGTTTTGTCGACCCATTCTCTTCTGGAGCACACTGATGTGGCTGTTCTCCTTGACAATGAGGCGATCTATGACATCTGTAGGCGTTCCCTCGACATTGAACGCCCCACCTACACCAATCTCAATCGTCTCGTTTCTCAGGTCTGTCGCTGCTGCTTCATGCAGCTGTGAACCCTCAAAATGTCCATTGGTAGTTAATTTATGACTAACCTGTTCAAGGACAGGTCATTTCTTCTTTGACCGCATCACTGAGGTTCGATGGTGCTCTGAACGTCGATGTCACCGAGTTCCAGACCAATCTGGTTCCATATCCAAGGATCCACTTCATGCTCTCATCCTATGCCCCTGTCATCTCTGCGGAGAAGGCTTACCATGAACAACTCTCCGTTGCGGAAATCACCAATACTGCCTTCGAGCCTTCTTCCATGATGGCAAAATGCGACCCGCGTCAAGGGAAGTACATGGCTTGTTGTCTCATGTACCGTGGAGACGTCGTGCCTAAGGATGTTAATGCCGCTGTTGCCACCATCAAGACCAAACGCACCATTCAGTTCGTCGACTGGTGCCCAACCGGGTTCAAGTGCGGGATCAACTACCAACCGCCTACTGTGGTGCCTGGCGGTGATCTGGCCAAAGTGCAGAGAGCTGTGTGCATGATATCCAACTCTACCGGCGTCGCTGAAGTCTTCTCACGCATCGATCACAAGTTCGACCTCATGTATGCTAAGAGGGCCTTTGTGCACTGGTATGTTGGTGAGGGAATGGAGGAAGGAGAATTCTCTGAGGCTCGTGAGGATCTTGCTGCACTTGAGAAGGACTATGAGGAGGTTGGCGCAGAGTGCCCTGTGGATCAAGAAGGCGAAGAGGATGAGTATTAAGTGTTCTTCGCCAGTTGTCTTTGTTAAGCACATCGATGTTCATGTTTCAGATTTCGCGTCTTTGTTTGCTGCTTGTTGGGTGTTGCGGATATGCCATATCGTCGAGTTCACTGTTACTGTTTCTATAATGTGTGAGACTGCCGGTCATTGTTGTTTCTGCTAGTAATAAGATACATCGCCTCGTCTGATTTAGTGTTTGAAACTGGCTTGAACACAAGTGAGATCTTAAGTTCTCACTCGTGGCATGGCCCAGCATATAATGGAGTGGCCTTTACTGGACCAATCAATTGGAATCAATTTTGGACCTCACTCGAGCAGATATAGTATCATTGGCAGCGAGTCATCTGGCTACTCACCTTATCTTGAAATCCCTCTCCTTTCCTTTATCATACGAAGCTCTCTCAATTCCCCACGGCAACTGTTTGATTTTCCAAAACTTCAATGGCAGCCATCTCCGCATCAGCACTCTCAGCCGTGGCGGCGGCCGTTTCATGCTCCGGAACGAGGAGGAGGACGCCCAGAGTGCGGTACGTCGGAGGCCTGAACTCCTTCTCAGGGCTCAAGGCCGACAACGAGGTGTCATCCCTCGGCCAGCCGGCGACCGCTGCACGGTCCTTCGCTGAGGTCGCGAGCTCCCTGCGAGCGCCGCCGAAGGGGAAGCGGAGCAGGGGCGGAGCATTGTCGACGACCTGCAACGCCGCGGGGGAAATTTTCCAGATCGCGGCGATCATCAACGGCCTCGTCTTGGTCGGCGTCGGCGTCGGGTTCGTGCTCCTGCGAGTGGAGGCGTGGGTGGAGGAATCGGAGTAGATGCATGCGTGCAGCATTATTCATATATATGTTAATTCTGTCTCCGGAAACTTTAATTTGTTCCGGATTTCCAGACGTTAATTAAGTTGGTTTATTTGAAAGCAATCATTTTTTTTCTGAACATACACCAAAGTGGATGTATAACATTCATATATTTGCAGATTAAAATGGGTAATTTATGTAAACATGCCATTAATTAATTTATTTTAATCAAAAACATCTCTCTTTCCATACCTTGAAAGCCAAACTTAATGGAGGAAAAAATAGTCAATTTAAATGGACCATCACACTTCCTTACATTTTTTAGCTTCAATAGTGCTCCTAGTTATTTAATTAGTTCTCTACTGCTTTGGAATTCAATGAATGAATAACCTGCCATATGTCGCCGGCAACACCACCACCGCAGCTAGCGCCGTTCTGCACGAGTGCATGCCACTTTAATGAGTGCGGCAAGTATCCAACCATGATGCCAATTCCTTCTTTTAAGCCCACTTGCTGCTTCTCTTTGGCAGCAGCAGCACCCACCACGCCAGGATTCCTGCTAATTCTGCTTCTCTTTCATGCCGCCGTCTTGTGAGGCTTTTTTCTGCTCGAGCAGCTGCGCCACCGGCGGAGGCCGGCGCGCCAACCGCTCGCTGCCCGCCCGTCCGCGGCCTGCAGGCTGTAGCAGGCTTGACCGGGCGGCCGCGTGGGTCGGTAACGGCATCTCCGCTGCGTTCTTCGCGTCTCTGGAACGCTGCTCCTGTATCAACCTCGCCACCGAGGAGGAGGACGAGGCTAAGGACGTGCCTTTGATCCGCGACTCCGGCGACTTCGAAGGTGGAAAGAAGAGAGGAACCGCAAGGAATAAGAAATATTAGAAGCTCTGTGTGCTTTAGTTTGGTCGTCTGTCAATCTAATTCCGGTGATCGTGCGAGTTTATTTATGCGTTTCTATCGTAGAACAGAGGATGGTTTATTTATTTGCTTTGCTTGTCCGAAAACATACCAGCTTAATTAGTGAGGACGATGAAGATTGGATAGCGAAATCAATCAGTCTCCAAAAACTAACATAAACCCAACCATTCTTTATTCAATTCTTGCAATATTCGATCACCGATCGGTGATCGATGCATGTGCACGCACAATCCCAAACATCATCACATCCCAAACATCGCTACTGGATGGTGCAGGTGCAGGCAGAGAGGGGATTATACTTCGAATCAGAAGGCAGAGGAGTAGGAGGTGGAATTGGGTTGGGGACGACGACGCCCACGCCCACGCCCGGCCAGTCGCGGCACAGGCAGCGCTGCGCCTCGGGGATCCGGCGGTACACCGCAGCGACGTGGTCGCCGCAGCCTCCCCAGGTGGTCTTCCCACACTGGCCGCACTCCTGCTCGTAGCACATTCTTGTAATCGAATTCTACGCCAACTGAATTGTTGGCAGCAGGAAAAGCGAGGGAGCGTGTGATTTCTGCAGTATGGTGTAATTATACGCACGGATAAAAACGGATCCCATAGAGTTCTCCTCCCATCCATGATCCATCACCAATGTTCTTTGGAGTTTTCTCCAGGAACGGAGAGATCTCGTCGCACCAATCACTATTGTTCTTTGAAGTTTTCTCCTAGGAAAAAGAATACACGACAACGACGATTTTTTTAAAAATCAATAGTTCACGACGATGCATCCTTGTGCAAACAAAGCCGACTGCTTTAGTTTTTTTGAGTCGAGTACGAGGGAAGCAATTACGTGCACATGTTCCAGGAAGCAACGTTCTTGAAGAGGTTATATGAATCACTTTCCATTTTAATATTCGGACTACTCGATGCAAACTGCAGAGGTTAATAAAATCGCAACTTGATTAAATTATTCAATGATTCTAGCGGTACCCAACGTCAGAAGCCTCGATCTGTTTCAGTGTTGATCTTGATCCAGATCCTTGACATCATCTGCCAGCTTCTAGTGTCTTCTCTTAATCGTCTTCGTCTAAGAATTATATACTGAAAGTGGTGGATTGGTAGTTCAAACAGAGAATCAAGCAAACGGTGGTGGTAGAAGAGTAGCAGCAGAAGCAGTGAGTCGATCAGACGATGGAAAGTGGGAAGGGCGCGACAATGAGCCACGAGCCAGCGGCGGCGGCGGCGCCACCAGTGCCGATTCCTGTTGGGTTTGGGGACATCCACCAGAGTTACCCTACTCTGAAGCAGCTTCCCAATCTCCAGTTCTGCCTCCAGTCGAACCCTTCATCACGCCATGAAGGTGCAGTGCTTGTTGCAGCTTGTGAGGTCAGATTCGATCGCCAAATCTATTTTGACTGTCTCGTTCAGTAATTCTAATAAACGTCTCCTCCTTGCTTCATACCAGTCGACTGGTGCCCATTATGCAGCTGCTCGATCGTTTAGCCGGCACAACGCCGCCTCCTGCTCATGTGCTTGGTCGAAGTGTCGGCTTTCAGGTTTAAAACAACATGTACATTTGTACAATTTAGTGCGAGATTGCTCATGTCTGTTTTGTGGACAGGGATTAGGCATGTTTCTTGAATCGATATTCGGTGCTGCACCTGGTTCAACTGCAACTATGTAAGTGACCCTGCATTTCAATTCTTCATCGTTACAGTTATACCGAATGGCAATCAAAGCTGTAACACGCCTTGTTCTTGAAAGGAATGCGATACGTCGAAACTAAATCAAATGATGAATCATAGGATCTAGTTATCAATCATCTTTAAGACAAAACTGAAATGTAATGGCAAGCAATGACTGACCTGAATCCGAGTCATTGTTTCTTACTTGTAGCTTGATGAATTCCTGCAAGCGCAGCGGAATGAACAAGAATCAAAGTTCTTCGTCTCAAAGGGGAAGAGAAGAGAGGAGGAAGAAGATGCTCAATTCAGCAAGATGCTCAATTAAATGAGGCTTCTTCCCTTATATACCTTGGCACATCGCATCCAATAGTATAAACCCCTTAATACACAATATATTAGATTATTTAATTAGGGTTTAATTCCTTAATCAAGTCATGCTCTTCTTCCTATTTTTCTTCAGTATCCTACTAATAATCATCTTTTTCGATATTATAGCTGTTGTCGGTATCTCATTCATTCAGTTTGCCAACAGTAACTCCTTGAGGAATCTGTACACCTTAGGTGCTTCACTTTTTCTCGGCATGTCGGTTCCTTAGTACTTCAATGAATTCACAGCTTCAGCAGGCCATGGACCTGCTAAAACAGAAGCCGGATGGGTAAGTTGTTGCAGTGTTCATTCGTCGGTATCAAAGTACACCATTTCCTAATTCGGGTATGAAGTGAATTGACAACTGATTTGTTGTTGATTTGCAGTTCGATGACATACTGAATTCAATCTTCTCATCAGCTCCAACAGTGGCTTTAATGGTAGCAATGGTTCTAGACAACACACTAGAGGCAAAGATTGCTTACTCAAACAGGGGTTTCTCATGGTCGAAACCTTTCAACAGGTATGATGCCAGAAATGAGGAATTCTACTGCTTCCCTATCAAGGTGCACGAATGGATGCCGACGTGTTTTCACGGGATGGACTGATATCTAGTATATAGGATGTTGTCATCATGGAATCTGAGGATCAAATCCTGACTAGTAGTCAGGTTTCTGTCCTCTCTCATATACTGATCACTGATCGGATTAGTTAGATTAATCCTCGTAATTTATTTTTTTCATGTTGATTCTGGGATGAACTGACAGAAACGCTGGGGACAAATATTTCACTTTTTACCATCACGAATGAATGCCGACGCGATTCCTTGATTAACCTTCGCTTCGTTAAGACGAGTAAATTTCTCATCGAGTAGGGAGTACTGTCTTCAATCTTGTGTGGATATGCCAATAAACCTTGGTATTACTTGTTTTGATGCATGTCTGAAATGCTTCACAGTTGAGTTTTCTGAAGCACTAATTTGAGCATCCATGAAGTGTTGAAGAATCGGTCGGGGATTTTAAGGAATTAATTTAATTGAAATTATATTAAATCAAATTAAATTTTTTATCGAGTTAACTTGAATAAATAATCTCAGACTATCAATAAAATTGATTCGGTCAAGTTCCCCCCAGCGGATCGCCGAGCGTTCCCGAGCGGAACACCAAGTCAGGAAAAGGAGACGTTGAGTTACTCACGAATGGAACGTCGAGTCGGGAAAAGAGATGTCGAGTTACTCAGGAAAAAAAGATTCTCCATCAAGTGGTTTTTTCAGTTGAGAAATAAAGTACTTGAACGCTTCCTTCAGTCGGTAAGCAAAATGAAAGCCGAATCGAGAAGGAAATCGTTGAGTCGGGAGTCGAGTCGGGAAAAGAATATTCCCGAACGAATTCTGATGCTCTCGAGTCGAATGCCAAGTCGGGAAATGAAGATGTCAAAGCCTACTATCAAGCAATTTTTTAAAAATAGATTCGTCCCACTTTCGATTGTATTTCGAGGTTCTCTCGAGTAGTCTTTTTTTCATGATACAGTTGTAGATCGTGATTGTCACTAAACACGGGTGGATCACGACGAATTGAGAAAATATCCAATTGCTATCACGGATAAACCACTGAACGAAATTGCATGGCAGGGAGAAGATTCTGAGGGAACGAAGGTGAAAGAAAATTATTACTTTTGCTTTTCACACATACTTCTTTGCTCAGGATCACAGCCTCCTTATATAGGAGTGCTCACCCTTGACTATAGTAAATGATCGAATAAAGAGCATTCAATATATGTACTCATCGATCATTTACTCGTCGACTATTTATAGTGTCAATTACACATATGAATTAGTCTCAATTAATTCATCTGTTATTCATTTGAGCAAAAAATTATTCACATAATAAAATATTAATTCATCCATTTGGATAAATTTTATCTTAATTGATCTGACATTCGATCCGCGTAAGTCATACTCACATATGAAACTAAAATCTTATTCATAATAAAATCATTTTTCTCTCTCAGTGTTGTTCATTCTAGCAACTTGCTCTCTAACATCTTCTCCAAATGTCCAAGTTTCGTACATCTTCTCCAAATGGGTCTTAGAATACTGATCATTTAGATGAGCCTCCATTAACGTTTCTCGATTTATCCTGATGGCCGGTTGAAAATTTTCGTGGGGCCGGACCGGTCACCCCATGTCCGACGTTATCCGATCTGATTAATTTTTTTTCATGTGTATTAAAAGGTCAATCTCCAAAATATTTATCCCTAACTCTGTTCTTGTTGGCTTTCCTAAGTGTTTTACCTGTATCGAATCCGTAAGAGCCTAATAATAAGTCAGTTATTGCATTTATTGAGCATGGTTATGCACAATGATGGCTAATGGTTAGCCCTAAGCATAAAACATTTTAATATAATGACACAGAGTTCATAAGTCCATATTACCCAAGTGACATGAAATGGAATTCACTAGATGGTGCAAGTATTAGTTCAGAAATTTAAGCTTGTATTACAAGATCGATGCATACCTCAATAATCACATGTCGTGGATTATAAGTACACTGTCGACATAGATAACTATACAATTTGATATCAGCGTGGGTACATCATCACGTGCATGAGAACAGTCTCATGGTACGTAGCAAATAAGTTTTCCTTAGAACTTTGGTTGAGTTTCACCGGCTCAAAATCAAGTTTGATTTGACTAGGATGGTCCAGCTTAGGTATAAGTCGTAATCAAATTTAATTTTGGACAAAGTGAGTGTTTCAATTGATTTGATTCGATTCGATTAAGCTCATTCTACAAGCTTCTTCTCTTTTCTTGTTTTTGTACGTTAACATGGACTGTGTAAATTGAGTTCGTACTTCTCTCTGTAATGATCAATCCATCTAACTCCAGGATTGATTGATTCGACTTTACAAATTAGAAAAAAACAAATCTTTAAAAATATATTATAATTAAAAATTAAATCATAAACATTTAAATAATAATTTAAACATCCTACTACTTCTTTCTCTATTATTGCATTGTTTATTGAGATTATCTTCTAGTAGAAATTTTGTTGTAGTTCGCATTTCTTTCTATAGTTTTTTGGACTGATCTATTTTGATATTCTTATCATTAGTCCTAAACCTAGAGCTTAAGGCACTTTAAATCAATTCTAATGCACGCCTTAATTTCGTTGTTCTTGACGTGACAATGAAGTTAAAGCTCTTGACTTTTGGAACGATATAAAAAATATAATTTGATCTTTTAAATTTGATCTGTCACATCAACGATCCATTTCTTACTTTTTCTCTGTATAACAATTTAATCCTTCTTCTTCCATCTATTCCCCAAGTCACCTAACAGTTTCCTAATATCATTACTTTTCAGATGCTTGATGAGAAAGTGTGATCCCAGGCCAGGTCAGAGTTCTGCAGCTGAGATTTCTACACAGATTTGAGATCACATATTCCCAGTCCTGAGCTCATCTTTGTTTGTTTCTAGGGATGGGTGAGGACAGTGAGCAGTTTGACCTTCTCACCTTTAATTTATTTCAGTGCAGAAGTCCGTGAAGGCTCCTCCTTTTTTAGTAGAAATTATATTAAAGGATTCCATATGGACATGTATTCCTAAAGAATAATGGAATTTGAACTAGTGAACACAGAACATTCGGGAGGCAATAAATTATATCTATAATCTATTCATGATATTCACCTCAAAAGCTAGCATTTATATGTGTGAAACAAAAATTTGAAAAGCTAGTAATAAATAATGAAACAGAAGAATCAGAAGGTGACATAACCAGAGTGTGCCAAAACAAGGCTCAGAGACAGGACGAGTGCAAAATGGTTCTTGAATGAGGCAGCGAAAAGAAGTAGGTGAGCTCAGAGCAGAGAGAAGATTAATGAGCGGGGACTGCCACAACTGCATCACAAATCCTGCAGCGTCGTCATTCCTTTTGCCTGTTCTCTCTCCTTTACTGATAGGACTTTTTACCTCTGTGCTACTTGTCGCTTGTCAGTTGTCTGCTTCGGCGATCCTTTTAATGCTGTGCCACCAAATCAACGAGGGCGAAGAATTTAAATGGTCCAATCCTGTAGCCATGCGTCGTAGTAAGTGCACCATCGGGAGGCGTTCGTAATATGCCTGAGCTTTTTCTTTGGGGTTAACAAAGATCAAAACGAACGACAGAGTTATGTCAACACCAGTCCAAAGGTAAAACAAATACAAATCAACTTTTTTCTGTCAATTTCAAGACTCACCGATAAAGGGAAAGAGGAGAGATGCGAAGGAAAAGAAAAAAAAAAACTTAGTTGATCCAGTAGTGTAAAATTCGAGAGGCAAGGTAAAATTGGTTGATGTATATACCTTTCAAGATGATCGATCTCTGGTTATTGGGAATAATTCGAGAGAAGAAGATTTTTTGGGGTAGCAAGCTAGCTAACTAACAATCTATCTTTCTTATTTCTTGCACGGACCGTTCAAGACGGACGGCCGCTGCCACTCCTATCTTCGCTCGCCGTCTGCTGCTGCTGCTGCTCGGTGTAATACTGTTGTTGAACAAAATCATTCTGGAATTCTTGCGCCGGAAGAAACGCCATTAACGAGCCACCACCCATCTGCTCAAATCCCCTCCGACCGTTGAATCTCGCGAGTTCCTGTTGCTGGTCGTACCTCGTCATCATATCTGCTACCACGGCCATGCCAATTTGCTGCGCCTCCATCGACTCGGGCGGAGGCGGCTGCGGCGGCGGGGGAGGCTCATGTATAAAATTTTGGGCGTGGTGGTGTGCGGCCGCCGCATCCTGCGCGGCGAGACCGAGACCCATACCAACGCCCATCACAGGGACGCCGTACTGCGAGTCGGAGCCAGGGGGGCCGTGGGCGAAGAACGGACCAAGGGTGGCTGGGCCAATGTAGGTGGAGAGCTCCTTCTTGGCCTCGTAGAGCTCGCGCTGAACATGCTTGAGCTTTTGCTGGAGGAACGAGATGTAGCCGACGCAACCATAGATGGGGTCTTGCAGCCTCGCCTGCGCCTCATAGGCCAGCGAGTTGGCGGCGTGCTCCCTCTGCGCCGGGGGCAGGTCGCTGAGGATCTTTCCGACGTTGCTCGCCCCGAAAACCTTGTGCACGCACGCGAACTTCCCGGGCTGATCCGGGGGAAAGTACGGCGCGAAGACGCACCCCGGCGTGCACTTCCGCCGCAGGCATTTGCACGCGGCGCAAGGCGAGTGGGTTGACATCGCCGGCGGCGATTAATTCTTAAAAAATGCAGAAAACTTGAATCAGAGACATATTACATAAGGATCAACAAGGGCACGCTCGCTAGGGTTAATCAAAAGCATCAATGGAGATTCGAGATATTATAGCGTACCTTTTTCAAATCTCTTGTATCAAGACACGAAGACCAGAAATCATTTCTCACATTTGAGATCGATGATCGGAAGCCCTCCCTTTACCAGAAACAAAGAGATTGTTTGTTGATTCAGGCCAACTCGCTCAGAAAGAAGAAATGAGATTGCAGCGGGGGATCTTGCGAGATCTGATCTGCGCCGTGTAGCAGGGGAGATCGAGAGACCAGCCGATCGGAGGCGACGCAGTGAGCGCAAAAAGAGGAGGAAGTTGGAGTGAGAGGAAGGAGGAACGGAATGAACAAAGCTGGAGAGAGAGAGAGAGAGAGAAGAGAGAGAGAGGCTTTAATCCGCTTCAGGCGGATGGATTTGCGCCTCGTTTTCAGATCCGAATACAAGTCTCGGCGAAGACGAAGAGCCTTAAAATAAACAGAAAATCACGGTGATAAAAACGTTAACGAGAATAGCCGTAGGGTTTTGTTCACAAATTATTATTATTTTTTATTATCCGACTTTGCCTTCTATTACTCGTACACGTCGGAATAGCGAACCAGTCAAACAAAAATCTTGATTGTAATTAATTTCATGCCTTAAACATCAATTGGCTCATGCCCACACCACGTTGTTCCTTATTTAGCACCAGCGTAGAAATTTGTAATTTTTTTTTTCTCATTAATTTTTATCTTGTAATTAAGCTTTATAATAACGTTTCCATTGTTCGATCGTCCTGCATTCCTTTATTAATATATAAAATATTATTTTCATGAAATCTGAAGGTTAAATTTTAATTAGTAGTCAGATTTTTATTTTTCCTCATGTATTGATTATTTTTCTAAGTTAATAAATTAATTTTTATAATTTATCTATTCCGTGTTGATCCTGAGACGAAATGACGAAAGTATCAAAGATGAACGTTCATCTTTTGTCACCAAACATGTGTGTGATCAAACTAATTGAGCTAATTAAACTCCAAAACATGCATGCACCTGGTGCACAGCCAATCCCCAGGCTTCCACCCGAGCCATGCACGTCGTTGCAGCCGTCGTAGATGTTAACAACAGAGCAGTTGTTGCTGGGTGCACCGCAGAAGTGGCAGCTCGATCGATTCGCGAAGTTATGACCGCCACAGAGACAATACCAGTCGCCGGGCAGGAAGTTGGACCCGCCGTCGACGGCAGAGGCGTAGTCGGAGGAGTCGCCGTCGGTCGATTTCACGGCGCCGCATTGCTGGCAGGAGTCCCCTGGCCGCCGCCGCCGGCTGCTCATCCATGGAGAAGAAGAGTCGGATGGCGCTCTTGCTCTTGTTAACAATTGCCTGACTTCCCCTGGCTTTTATACTTCCATCCAGGGAATGAAATTTACCCGTGCAATTGTTGATTTCATTCCAGGGAAGTATGTACGGCCCCTTCGTTCTCTCATAATTTAAAGCTTTGATTTGGAGGAATCAGGCATCGACATTGTCTCAACTTTACAGGTTTCCTATATATCGACCTAAATCTTGTTATAAAGGAAGGAAAATCTCAATTATTAAGCACACAATTCGTTTTCCTTCTTTAGTGGTCTCCCCTGTTAATGAACCATGCATGAAGCTTTATTATTCCTTAAGTTTACATATAGCCTTCGGAGGCACGCATGTGCATGCATATATAAAGATTATTTAGAGCAGCCCACTCTACAGTGCAAGAATAAGTTCGCATGGCCATGAAGACAATATCTCATGTTATCGCCTTCAGCACAATAATTGTAAAGGGACATCAAACTGATGACTAACAAGTAAAATATTATTATTATAAAATTAATCTTAATTAATAATCAAATTTTTATTCTCTCTTATATATTGATCATTATTCGAACTAACTAAATTAATCCTCATAATTTATTTATTCAGTGTTAATCCTAATTATTTATTCAGTGTTAATCCTAAGACGAACTGACGAAAATACTAGAGACGAATATTTCGCTTTTTTACAACCACTAGTATGTGCAAATAGATAGAAAGAGCCGACTCAACTTATGTCCATAGAATTATCAATATGTACTATGTAGGCCAAACATTGTAACGAGCTGAGCGAGATACTTTTAGCCATCTGATCAGAGACACATTTGTCCCAACTCTTAGCCGTCATTTCAATCCAAAGTAAATCTGTCACAATTCAGTGGCTACAAGGAGTCCTCTATAACATTTGCTACAACGAGCGTCGATGTTGACAAACAAGACTACTATGATATGCACATATGTTAAACTAGACAAGATGGGCAAGGTCGATATAAAATGGTGAGGAGGATACGCAAATCAATAGAAAAATCAACAAACAAAACAAATAATACAAGCAGAGTAGCAACGTTGCCTTCTCGTTTACACTACGACATTAGGATATTTGCATTTCACGAGCAAGATGTCAAAGAAAGTTGTGTCAAAAACTGGTTGTAAAGTAGAACAGTATTTGAACAATCCCATGTTGCATTTCACGGAACCTGGGCACGCTTGGGCCTCCACTCCGTCCGTGCCCTCAAAATCTCTGCCCCACTCTCTAACCGTAGAAGATGCTGACAATCGAACCCAGTCTCCGGCGATCCATGGTCACCACTGTTGCTGGAGATGGCGGTCAGCGATTGCAGCACGCTGTCCTTCCCGCACTCCCTCCTATACTCCATCGTTATGCCTGCAAGCTCATGGCTCTCCAGGATTGAAATTGGTGCGCTCTGCACATAAACACAAACACACACACAAAAACGGCATTTTTGATTAATCCATGCCCTTGAAAATGATTAGCAGGCCCACCACAATGTGACATTATTAGATACAATTGGATAGTACTCCTAGGAAAATTTAACATAATTCAATAATTGATTTTTTTTAGAAGTTTGATACAGTGAGATTAGGAGAAAAGAGAGGAAACATGTGATGCAGCAGTGGTGCTCAATGAACCAACACCATGTGCTGTCAAACAGATAGGATTGAGATGTTTCATCAACTTTTGAGAGTTGAGAAGATTCTCCTAGGTGTCAGTAAAGTTAATCAACAAGAATTTGACACTCGGTTGTTTGAGAATTTGTGTGCCAGTGAGATTAAGACAGTATCAGATGGATGATTTTTTCCGAGTAGATGAAGTCCAACTACAAAGTGTAAGGCATTGATGACTACAAGGGAAAGATGAAGCTAGATAGACAGCTCATTGCTTTTCTAAAACTTTTAGTGCTCTCCTCTTTGGCTCGTGCAATCTAGTCTCATCTTAAAGCAATACAGGTTTGTACATTCAACTATAGTGTGCAGGTGGCAGCTCGAACAATTTCAGTCTTTAAAGTAAACTTTATGAAGTGGAAATAATTTCGCTGTATACATTTTAGGGATAGACTTCTTTATTCCTAATATTAAAGAGAGATTTATCTTCCATGAGATGGTAGGACACTAGTGATAAGTACTCAATAGGATAATCTCAACCACAATGTCATATACTCCATCAGTAAGCATGATCATCAAAAACAGATTCATTATAATCTACTGGAAACATTAGAAAAAACCAATATAATCGTGGTGTCTTCAAAATATGAATTAATATTTCAAATAAATAACTGTAGCATAAAATAAATTACCTCAAGGATCCAACCAATGTATTTAACATTGTTAACATGTTGATTGACATCCAAATCACCCCATCGAGGCTGCATTTGACAGCAACACAAATATTTACAACACATTCACGAACTGTTTAAACATATGAGAGTTAGATGCACATCACAGACTTACATTTAGCCCTGTTCGAACATAATCTGCAGTGTCATCTTCAAGCTTTGAAAGTTTTCTGCCATCATCATCTATTATAGGATCATGGTCCATAAAATAGGATCCTATTTCTGCACGGACTTCATCTGGAATTTTTGACAATCTCCTAGTCTGTTTGTTGATCATTACCCACACACTGCATGTGAAGGTCAAATTGAAACCACATTAGCCACATCAAATTTCCAAAAAAGAAATTTCAAGTCACTGGAATAGCAAAAATTTGCTGTGAAGCAATTTTTTTTGTCATAATGTAAGGTATACACACAGAAACCAACCTAGTCGCTCTCAGGACAGTTTGGCCAGTTCGATAGTCACGAACATGCCAATCACGGCGCATACCATTTTTCCCAGATGGCGCCACCCATGTATCTACTTGAACAACATCTTCCCTGAAAATAGATAAAAGAAACAAAGTTTAGAAACAATGTATATTAAACTTGTTACACAAATTACATAATAAATCAATTTCCTCAGTAAGCAATTAGAAATCTTATTTTTGAGGCATAGACAACTGGGAGTATATGATAGAAGTACAAGATTTATCTACTCGAGCAAAGTAATAAAGTTTAATAGGATTTTTTTTTAAAAAAAAGTGAAGCAGTTTGATCAGAAAAATTAAAAAGGCTCCAATCCAAAATAAACAATAAATGAAAAAAAAATATGTTGAGTTAAAATATGATAATAGAATCAAGCTAATAGTTTCACTAAAAGGGCAAGGTCTACCAAGAACAATAGTACTAGAGTTTGAACCAGATAACAAAACTTAATATAGGCACAAAGACACTATTGAAGCAAAGTCACAGCAAGCATGACCACAAGCAATTTTAGTTTGAACTTCTGTAATGAATTCAATGTATGAAGAATTGACGTGTGAGACAAGAACTTAAACGACAATTTGGTCATGTGCAGGAAAAAATAACCATTGGAAAACAAACAATGGAGGACAAAAGGAAATTTCTCTCATTAACTTAGGAAACACCACGACTTTTTTTGTGATGAGAAAAAGGAAAACAACAACAAGAAGATTTGACATGGAAGATAATATACCAGGAAGGATATTGTTCTATGAGGACCTGCATCTTGGTAACAACCCAAATCAAATTTCTCTTAGTCATTTCAGGAGTTGAACCAAAGCCAGCACCCATTAACCCAGCACTTCGTACATGGTTCAAAGCAGTTTCCTGCAGAGCATGTATACCAAATACTAAAATTGGCATAATGAAAGCTAAAACGAAAGTGAATCAAGCAATCATCCACCACCAAACCCAACCTGTAGATGGTTCATCAATGTCTCTATAGAAGCTGTTCGATCTGCCCCTATTTCATATGACCGAATGGAGAAATTTTGTCTGAACACCATGCCATCCTGCATGATCTTCCCGAGGCCAAATGCATCGGCAAGCATGTCAGGCCGCTTGGGCTTCCAGTCAACAAGTGTAAATTGTTTCTCTGCAGCCAAAAAGATTGTAGTTACGGCAGCAAAAAGAAAACTCCAGTCTGGCAACTGGTTGTAGAATGTCCTTGGAGCTGAGGGAGCTTCTTCGTTGATCTGGGATTCAACTTTCAGGCTGACTTTTGTCCCATTGACCTTAGGAGGCGCTTGGGCATGGGCCTTAACCTGCACGGATCCAGATGACGAGGCAGGCTTGGCTACAATGCCTCGGACGCTCAAACTTTCAGGAGTTTCATTAAAGGACCTTGATGCTTTACATGACGCCACAGACGAGGACGAGGGGGCCGGAAAGAAAGCAGAAGCAGCCACAGACGCAACCATGATGAAAGATAAAAAAGTTGAAGCACTTCTCCTGCTTAAACCAAACTGAACAACAGTCCTGGGAAACCAATTATAAAATTATAATAAGGAATTTCATTGTCATCTCATAAAGCTTAAATTTTTAGAACAAAAAAGATAAGAAAAAGGGTTGTTAATCAACTAAATCTAAATGGCAGAATTTTTTTCTCTAGCAAACGAGGGGAAAGCTTGTGGTCAGTATAATCGGCATTCGCTAAAAATAAATTACTTAAATCTTCGAGCAAAAGAAACCGCAATAAATTCGACAAAAATAAATACTTTCAGAAAGACCTGCACCTCTACGTCAGTAGATTTCAATAGCTCAATACAGACAAAGGAAAAGAGGCAAAAGAACCTTCCCCGGGAAAAAAAAAGGCGCCTTCTACTGAATCCCTCTTTTAATAAACAAGAAAAATAAGCTAGGTAGGAACGACTAATTCCTTTTCCAACTCATGAGGGAAAAAGGCAAGAGTCATCCCAAACCCAAACCTAGATTCTAGTTAAAAATCAAACAAAATCAAAAATCCGTGGCCCGGAGACACACTTTGCGGATTTATTCCGTGAGGAGGAAGAATCTATCAGAAAACGGAATGCTGGGGAAAGAAAAACAACAAAACAGAAGAAAAACATATTTGCTCAAACCTCCGGTTGAACGCGACGCTTGGAGAAGCAAGGAGACGGTCGGCCGGCTTTCTCCTCGCCGATCCCTTCGGCCTGGTAACCTTTTCTTCTCGATCCGTCCGGAGAGCGACGAAGAGGAGAAACAGAACAGGAACCTTTCCTTTACCCTTTTCCAAATTCCGAAAACAGCGGTTTTCGCCGATGCGGAATGGCCCTTTCTAATTTATATACACTCACGCTGTCAACTCGACGACCACATAGCCTTCCCTCAAATTACTCTCGAAGCTACGGTTCTCATAATTCACTACATGCGGATGTAAATCCGCCGTCCACGATTCTACTTAATCCGATCTGCACTCTTCATCGTCGTGGCTGCGACAAAATCAGGTTACGAGGTCGCCTCCACCTGCCAACGCACACTTTAATTAGAAAAATGTTTTTTATAATCGATATAAATTTAGTTTATTTTGGTTGTTTATATGATAATTAAATTGTTTATGTATAATTATTTAAAATTCGAATCTCAATTATGATTTATTATAGAAAAATTTTCTCCAATAAAAAATAAATCTAAAAATACTGACCATTTGAATTTGAATAAACCTCATTAATCATTGATTGTTTATCAATTAGATTAATAAAAAAAATTAAACCGCTCTTCCAGACTGTCCATTATCTTTGAAAGAGAAATAAAATGAAAAAGTCGAGTAATATATTCTTGCGAGAGATGATAAAATCTGAGATTTGATCTCTCAATTTTTATAATTTTATTTTAAATATTTATTATTATTATGATGATAAAAAATAAAATATTTATTTTTAATATTTTCGTCAATTAATTTCAAGATTAATACGAAGAAAATAAATTATAAAAATTAATTTAATTAATCCGAAAAATGATCTAGAAGAAGACTGAAATTTGATTATTAATCAAAATTTAATTCTTCTAAATATTTATTATTAATGATACGACGGTGAAATCGTCATCTCGACATTCCTTTCAGGATGATTCTTCACTATCTGGAAGAGAGACAAATCACGGATGACTACTAGCCTTTGAACAATGATCATTATACGGGGGAGGACAAGAATTTGATAAGCATTACGTTGCTAAGGATTGACCTCTAGATTTCTTGATGACAAAACCTCATGTAATGATCATTTGCTCGTCCCGTGAAAATTAGAAAATATTTATGATTGAACTATACTTCCATAGACATTTATCAATTAGATTAATAATTGATATAGATGTGTACTAATAATCTTCGAATGGGGAAGCTTAACGATAATAATCTGCAAAGACACGTAGAATCTAGCAATTTATCTTTCCCTCTCTTGTAGTTGCACGCCAATTTTTGCAAAAACAAAATCTTGATCACAGTTGCTTGGTTGAACGATAAAGTTAGTTGGATATTGCTACCAAACTAACTGCCAGTCGTGGTGATTTTATGGTCATCTAATGGTTGCTTAATCAAGTGATTATGATTTTTAAAAGGCTGATCAGGTTGAATTTCGATAAAAAAAAAAAAATTATTATCTCTATAGATCCCCATCCAGACAATTGTCACTTGGATTTTTTTATTTTATCTTCTTTTCAATAATGATGAATAGTTTGAGAATCTATGATGATTTTATATTTTTTTAAAATAATAATTTAAAAAGTAAAGCGATTATTAATTTGAATACTCGAGAAACTCGAGTTTAGTAAATTAAAATAATTGCAGAAGCCGTGGAACAATGGACACGTTAAACTGTGCAGGTGACCGAAAGTTGGTAATATTGAAATAATAAGATGATAAATGTATGCTGAATAATGAAATGCAAAGCATTTTTTAATAAAAAGTAAAGTGGGACGTAAGATTTGATCTTATTCATGGTATTCCGTAAATATTTCATTTCAAAAATAAAAAATAAAAAATAATTGAGACTTTTTCGAAGATTAAATGTAGTTACTAATTATATGTACATAATTAAAATTTGATTCTCGATTGAATGAGAATATTTATGAAAATATTTCATTTGCTTCTCTTCTATGAAAATTTCTTTTCCCATAATATATCTTTATTTTTTTTTGCCTAATTCATTTCTTCGACAAGTTGAGTAATAATTGTAACAGTTCTATTGATTTGAAAAAAAAAAGTCTTTTATTTTTCTCTAAATATAATGTGTAAATTTAATGCAAAAACTAAGACTCAGTTTATTTATCAAATGATTTATTTTATAAAAAAAAAATTAAGATTTTTAAAAACCATTTTATACTATCTAAATATAAAAACAAATTTTTATATTTAACACATCGATGAAAAATATTACTTTTTTTCAATTCAGAAAAAATGGATGAAAGCGAGGTAGGCAAGAAATTTACAAATATCATTGACCCACTTGAATCATCTGATATAATTGCATTAATTAATTTGCTCATCTTATTTAGACCAACTAAATCAGCTAATTAGTTGGACAAATCAACAAGCGTCTATTAGTCTAGTCCAATCGTATTATAACTAGTTTGATTGCCTAGTTAAATTGATCAATAAACCCAATAAGTTTGTCTAATTGGATTGATAGAACTAGACCCATGCATCATACCGCTTTGGTGAAGTCAAGACTAGACTTTGACTCTATTTTTTTTAAGACAAATTTATCTTGCACACGGTGCTCACGGAATACGATAATCGTCTTCTAAGATATAATAACTTTATCTTGCGATAACCACACTGTAAATCGCAAGACCTCCAAACCGAAGAAGTTTCTCGAACTCTCCAAATGCAAGTATGGAATGCAATTCTTACTTTACTTTGAAATGGAATGAAACAAATGAGAATGTGAGGGGTCTTATTTATACCAAATAAAGGGTAGAAGAACCTCTTGGTTCAATTAGATCTCATACATCTAACTTGAATTGGATGATCTAGATTGTATTCCTTCCCAAGGAACACAATGTCGCTTCATTTGGATGTCTCCATTTTGAAATCAATAGTTGAGATTGAGCTATCCAAAAGGGCATTTATGTCTTCTCATTTTGGATGAATTTGATTTGTCTATCTTAATCTGACGACCTAGATTAAGTCATATCATCAATTCATATGATTTCTCATTCACACACTAATTGGTTCAAAACCAATTTTTTCAACAATCCTCCACATGAATGAAAATTAATGTATGCATGTATGTTAATACCAAAGGAAAGTTCAATGAAAAGATCATTATATTAGGAGAGGTAGCTTGTGGTTTTGAACCTTCCGTAGTAGAGTATCATCAGATTTATTAAGCTACTTAGCGAACGCGATGTCTTAAACTACTCAGTCGTTCGTGTAAACCAAGACAATGGTACCTATACAATAATATTTCTCACTTCTTTATAGTTCTCACTGTTTTGTCTGTTTTTCTCATAGATAACATCTTGGATTCATAAGTATTTCATTGAAGCAGTCCGTCTTCATACTTATATAGGTGACCTCCTATAAAGAGTATCCTACCATACTCTACTTTTTTAAGTATAAGAGTTATTAAAAGTTTATAACTTAACCTCACTACATATTGTAGGTAGTACTTTTTCATCCTAGGAATAAGAAAAAAACTAATCCAAGTGCTCACACGAACTTTCATAATTTCGTTGTCCTATTGAACTAAGATCTTGGAATCTCCAATCAACAAGGTTGGGTTACCACTATGAATAATCTTGTTTTTAGATTTTTAATCTCATTCTTCTTGATGTGCAGTATATTTGATCTCTATTCAAACCTTTTGTAAACGGATCCGTCAAGTTATTTTTCGATTTGACATAATCGACAGAGATAACTTCATTAGAGATAAATTGCCTAATGATATTTTATCGTCGACGAAAATATCGTGACTTACTATTATTCATGTTATTTTGTGCTTTTGCAATTGTCGATTGATTATCACAATGTATCATCACAACAAGCACTGACTTTGTCCAACATGAGATATCCTCTAAGAGGTTACGAAATCATTCAACTTCTTTTGCTTCTTTATCTAAGGCGATAAACTCAAATTCCATAGTTAATCGAGTTATGCACGTTTGTTTCATGAATTTTTATGACACTGTTCCACCATCAATGGTAAATACATATCCACTAGTGGATTTAGAGTCTTTTATATCAGATATCCAATTTGTATCACAATAGCCTTCTAGTATCGTTGGATATCTTGTATAATACAATCTATACTCTAAGGTGTATCTTAAATATTTAAGAACCCTTATTAATGTCTTCCAATGATTATCATTTGGATTACTTGTAAATCTACTTAATTTGTTGATCACATAGGCAATATCCGGACGTGTGCAGTTAGTGATATATATCAAACTGTCAATTATCTTTGAATATTCCAATTGGGATACGAGTTCACCTTGGTTCTTAGCCAAATGCAAGCTTAAGTCCATCAGTGTTTTTATAAAAGAAAGATCATATGCATTAAATTTTCTTAGCACTGTCTCAATATAGTGAGACTGTGAAATGATAATTCTTCTAATATCTTAGTGATCTTAATCCCGAATATAATATCCGTTATACTCATATATTTCATATCAAAGTACTTGGTCAACATCTTCTTATTAGTCATGATTACTCCCCATGATGAGTATATCGTTTACATATAAATAGATGATAACAAACGAGTCAGTTGTGCCTTTAATATATATGCATTTGTCGCACTCGTTCGACCGGCGATAAATTTAGAGTTTAAGGAACCAGGAGAAGAGAGGAGAAGAAGAAAGACAACGAGATTTGAAGTTTTTTGAAAAAAAAAAATTATGAAGAATCGGGATAAAAAAAAGTTATCATTCACAATCGCTCGTATATTCAAGTTGACGCCATAAGAGGACAGCTGTTCAATGGGATATGCGTCGGCAGATGTCTTCGAATCCGTTCCACTGCCAAGTTTGACTCGGACCTTGAAAGCAGTCTTATTTAGAGTCGTCAATTTGGATTAGGCCCGTCAGATTAGTCCGTCCCGTCAAACAATTTAAGTAGGTTGAGTTACAATTTTATCAACCCAAACTCACTGTGGGCCGACCCGTCTAGGCCCGCGACCCGCACGAGTCAACCCGCGATGAGCTTGGGTTAGCATGCGACGGGCTTGGGTTAACTCCCGAGTTAAAAAATACATGTAAGTCAAATTTTATATCAATTTATTATCTTTATATATTATAATTTTAAAATAAAAATAATATTTTTTATCATGAATACTCCTTTGTATTTATTTATATTTAGAATATTTATTTTTGAATATATTATATTAATGAAAAAAAGTAAAACGTTCAATATATGATTTTTTTTAAATTTTTTTTTGATAAACTCATGAATTGATTCATCTAACCTATAATCAACTTTGGATTGAGTTGAATTAAAGATTTTCTAATTCGTTAAGATAATGAGTCGATCGGTCCCGCTTCGTCAAATGATTGACTCATCACGAGCTGATTCATTCCGTCGTGAATTGATCCGTCTGATAGTTCTATTCATCGTTCAGTAAACACCCGTGACCCGTCGTGTGACGTGGGACATCCGACCAGCATGAAACGGCATTGGGCAGGATCCCGACGCTTGGGTGGGGTACTACAGACGGGTTGCTATAAAAGACCGTTCGCTTCCCTGAATCCGGTCTCTGTCCATGATCGTTCCGATGGCTTCGGAGAATGAAAAAGCAACCCCCAAATTTCCCTAGAGAGCGATCCAAACCCTAGCACTCAATCCAGGAGCGCCGGAACTCAGCTGTTCTTCGGCAATGCCTAACCCACCGGTTCATGCGCCGCTTCCGTCGAGGCCTTCGCCCCGGGATATGTCGTCGACGTTCACTCAGGGCGGAGTGTTTGGTACGGCATCGCTCTACGTCGGAGATCTCGATCCCTCCGTCTCAGAGGCGCATCTATTTGATATTTTCAGCCAGATTGGGCCGGTGACCTCCGTTCGTGTGTGCAGGGACCTAATCCGCAAGGTTTCCCTTGGTTATGCTTATGTGAACTTCCACAATCCTCAGGACGGTGAGTGCTATCCGACTTCCGATCAGTTAAGTTGTTCTCTTTTTAGAGTATTATTATTCGTATTGGATGATTGCTTCTGTTTTTAGGTCGATTTTGTATTTGTTTCCAGTCTTTAGCGGCGTTTGACTAACAATCTCATGATATCAAAGTTTCGATGTGATTTTTTGTTATCATGGTGAAACGTTTTTGATAAATCTAGTCAACATTAGATTTGGCGCAAATTGTGTTGTTTTTCTTAATGAGTGGTCATGCAGGAAAAATATACAATAGACATGGGACGCAACTTAACTGCATTGTGATAGTCCCACCTTAGGGACTGAAATAGATAACGTTTTCATCTTCCACCAATCTTCTTCTGAGGACTACCGCATTTCAACACCATAATTTTGCGTAGCAAAGTTTGGCATCATCTCCGCTAGCCCAATAGTGTGTGTGTTTGAGTCTACGCTTCCTGGACCAGACAGAAAGTTTGCGTGCATAAATGCATCAGCAGCGTGCAAGATCTCATAAACCATGACCATATAGAGTCCAATATAAGACAAATAACGCAACCAATGACTTGCCACATGCTCAGTCTGTTCACAATGCTCGACATTTTACCAACTAATGAATTAGCTGCATGGGTGCAGACCTTTTAAGGTGCGAATTATACCTTATGATGGCATTTTTTGGCAATTGACAATCTGACTTGCTTCTTATTGCAAATGGGTTCACTCTTTTAGTCAAACTAAGTATGCTTAATACTAATGGCAGTTAAACTGACAAGCTATAGAGGATGGTTTCATTAAATCTTGCATGATGAATAGTGGAATAAAAGGTAAATGGAGGCCTAAGCATACTTTACTGAAAACAAGCAATTGAAGAGATTCAAACAGAAATGGTATTTAGCAGGGACATGAACATACATAGTGTTTAGTGATTGAAAAAAAAAATTTGCGTCCCAATTGGTTGGTGTTCTACAAACATTTTATTCTTGTTGATGATAAAGCATATTTGCATTTTATCTATTATATTGGATGTCATTTACTTTACATCATCAGTATTTTGTCCACATAAACCTTGGGAGAACTGTCCAATGTGGTTCATTTACATCAAGTTGATTTAATAAATCTTTGTCACCTCAACTCATTTCAAGTAGAATTATTTCTTGCCTATTTTTGGAATTCCCAAAAGTGCTATATGTTTTTTTATTAATACCCTCGTTTTCATTATGCTACCACGTGTGGAACTCTTTCTTCTTATATGAATATCACATTTTCTTAAGTTTATTCTACCAAGGTTCAACATACCCTAGATATTATTTTAAGTTTACCCCATCAGGGTTCAACATGCCCTTTACTAGTTAGATACATTGAAGAAACAATGTCAGCCATCTAGGAGATGTGTTCAGGACAAGAAACAGTTTGAGTTCCAAAGACATTCTCCTGCTAAAATTTCAAGGTTATTTATAGATCTGAGATCGCTGAACTTTTTTTCTTGTCAATTTTGTATTCGCTTTTTTGAATCTATTATTGCTTATAAATGCAGTTTTTGAATTCGGTCACCTTTCCAATTTTTCGTCAGAGCTTATGAGATATAAGCAATTATTAGACGTTTGTACATTTGAAACTATTCGGTATCCAAAATGCTTCCTTTTCTTTTTAAACTGTTTTTTACTCTTGATTGCTGAAAAATACTGTTTTGTTGTATATCTTTTCACACATCTAATCTGCTTTTGAACTTTGTAGCTACTCATGCTCTGGAGGTTCTGAACTTTACAACTATAGCCCATAAGAATTATGTTTAAACAGAGAGATCCAAGTAGCCGGAAAAGTGGAGTTGGTAACATATTTGTTAAGAATCTTGACAAGATAATTGATAACAAATTATTGTACGACATTTTGGTCACGTTTGGTAGTGTTCTTTCTTGCAAAGTGGCCACAGGAATTGACGGTCAGACCAAAGGATTTGGTTTTGTACAGTTTGAACATGAAGAATCTG
The DNA here is from genome assembly GCA_038050645.1 of Hedychium gardnerianum. NCBI lineage: Eukaryota > Viridiplantae > Streptophyta > Magnoliopsida > Zingiberales > Zingiberaceae > Hedychium > Hedychium gardnerianum. The sequence continues at coordinate 5,686,467 of JBBUKS010000085.1, read as the reverse complement.
CTCATAGAGCTATAAGAGAACTTCGTGGGATGTTGATCAATGAGAAACCTGTTCATGTTGGTTTCTTCATTCGTCGTCAACAAAGAAATCAAACTAATGGATCTCCAAAGTTTACTAATGTTTATATTAAAAATTTGCCTGAAAGTTATACTGACGATGAGTTGAAAAATTTCTTCGAAGTTTGTGGCAAAATTACAAGTGGGGTAATCATGAAAGATGCAAATGGCAATTCTAAAGGATTTGGTTTTGTAAACTTTGAGAAGTCAGAATATGCTAGTGCTGCAGTTGATAAATTTAATGGAGTGACCTTACGTGATAAAGTTCTGTATGTTGGGAAAGCTCAGATGAAAACTGAAAGAGAAGCTGAATTGAAGGCTAAATATGATCAGGAACGAAAAGGAAGGTTGGAAAAACTTAAAGGGCTCAGCCTATATTTGAAGAACATCGATGATTCCATAAATGATGAGAAATTGAGGGAACTATTTTCACCTTTCGGTAACATAACTGCTTGCAAGGTAAAAGCTTGAATCACTAAAACTTGGTATTTTCCTGGCAGTTTTTTTGTTGCTTCTTACATTACTCTATTTAGGTTATGCTTGATTCACGAGGACAAAGCAAGGGCTCTGGTTTTGTGACATTTTCTTCTTTGAATGAGGCTAACCAAGCTGTAAGAGGATTATTTATTGCTTAAGAATCTATTTTCTTTTTTAAAAAAGGTTAATAATTACTGTGACCCTGTCATTTGTTAATTGATATATTTAGCATGCAATGCCCTTCAGATTAATGAAATGAACGGGAAGATGATTGGAAGGAAATTACTATATGTAGCTGTTTTTGAACGGAAAGAGGAAAGAAGGGCAAAGTTTCAGGTAGTAATTTTAGTAAACATATTATTGGCAGAGTATTCACTTGTTATAAATTTTCATAGTTTGAACTGTGCAATGTCCGAGCCACCTGCACTTTTTGTTGCTATTAATCGCATTACAATTGTTCGCAGGCTCAATTTGCTCAACCCAACGCTTCAGGGCCTCTCGCACCTGAAATAGCCAATCTGCCTGGCTACCATTCTGTTCAGGCCAGGGTTCCTTCTCAGCAGCTTTATTATGGTTCCCGGCTTCATTCCTTCACAGCTTGCAGGCTATGGATTCCATGATCGATTTGTTCCAAGCATGCGCCCAGGAGTTTCACCAAACTATATGTTGCCATACAATCCACAAAGCCAAGAGCAGCTTGGACATAGAGCTTCTAGACGAGGTGGACTCTCACCGCTGATGCAGCAGCAGGTAAGCATTCATTTGTGGCAATTCTGTCTAATTTGGCAAATTGCCTCCAGATTATGTGTTAAAGCAATTCTATTTGGGCTCCATCTGATTTTCAAGGTCCAATGAGTCTATATAGCCTGCAACACCAACGGAATGAAAGATGGCAGTGAGTTTATGATGAGTCATGCCCGCTGATTTCATCTTGCTGGCTCTACTAGCTGCACCGTTGAATCAAACACTGCATTCTAACAACATTTTGAAATTGCATTGCCAAATTTCATTCTACTTCTGCTGTCTTGGCATTTTTTTTTGCCAATAGTCTTAATAAAGCGTTTTGTAGACATGCGAAATGTTCTATATGTGGTTGATCTTACATTGATACGTCAGGTTCCGATGGGTAGTTCAGTAATGCCGATGCCTCTCGACACAAGTGGTATGCACGTCGCTCCAATGGATTTAGGTCGGCCTTCTGCAGGTGCAACTCTTGCCTCTGCTTTGGCTTCTGCATCTCCTGAGCGTCAAAGAGTGGTAAGAACTTTCATTCGCTTTGGCTTCTGCATCTCCTATGCATACTTGAGTCGCTATTGAAAATTTTTATGTCAGATTCTGGGAGAGCACTTGTACCCCCTTGTCGAAGGAATAGAACGGGAGCAAGCCGGCAAAGTAACTGGGATGTTGCTTGAAATGAATCAGCCTGAGGTGCTCCATCTTATCGAATCTCCTGATGTCCTTCAGAGAAAAGTAGCAGAAGCACTTCAAGTCCTGCGCTCGGCCCATGCTTCGGCTCCAGATGCTGGCGATCATCTCGACGCATTCCCCTGAATTACTAAACTGATTGCGTTTGGAAGATGGAAAGTTCAAGTTTTGCTAGTTGTTTATAATTTGAAGAAAAACAAATCTAATTTTAAGATGTATTTGGATTTGGTTGGCTACAATTGCATTCCTGGATGATCATGTATTTTCTTTTTGGTCAATGAATAATAGCCACCAAGGAAAGACTCAAAGATTTTAGTAAGAGAGAAGGAATTGTTTTCTGTCCAATTTGAAAGTATAAAAAAATAATAAAAAATTGATCCGCAAATTTGCTGATTCCGTCCACCCATCTGGTAAACAAAAGAAAAAAATAGTTCATTTTTTTTTTACGAAGTAAATAAAGCCTTAGAGTAACGGCAATGGGATCTATGTCTATATATGATCCACATTATTATCTCGAGGGGAGAGGCAATATACAAATCACTAAATGTATAAAAGAATCTTCCTTCTTTGCAACTTTTTATCCTTCACGATGGTTCATTTATTTTTTCACAGTCGTGCACTGGCTCTGGCGACTTGCCATTGCATTAGCCACAGCAAAACATCCATAAGACAGATAATGACAGAGCTACTGCAAAGATAAACTTGCAAAGAATAGAACATCACCTTTCAGCTTTTGGTGCAAGTATCTCTTCTTCACAATGTAGCCTGTGAAGCACCATCCATTTGTTTGCTTGCCAAGCGCTTGCAATAGCAGCTTTGGCAGTGGGATGATCAGTGCTCCGACGACATGCAGCTCATGATGCGAGGATTGTAGCTTAGGGCAAGATTTTTTTTAACAAAAAAAAAGAAAAGAAAAGACTAACGATTATCAAACAAGATATTTCCATTACATTATATCAAAAGGAACGATTATCAAACAAGATATTTCCATTACATTATATCAAAAGGAGATCACATACAACTGTTCCAATATATGACAGCAAAAGATCGCAGTTGCACTACCACTAACTCTTTGGGCTTTAAAAAGTTAGTTAAGACTAAAATAACAACTATGCAACATTTGCTACTTACAAGTTGACAGTCATGGAGTCCCAGTACTCGAAGCCTCCTTTTTCATAAGGTTCTTCCATTTTTCTCTAAGATCCTTTGGTTCACGAGACTCATGGAATATATGGCGGCCATATTCTAAAATTTTAATCCACGAGATGTTACCTTTAGATTTTTTACCAAACTTATGGATTGCTTCCTGCACAAGTATACACACTTCTGAATAACACAATTGTCGTTGGGCTCCAAAATTAGAAACAAGATTACTAGGCAACATAAATAAAACTAACTAAAGATTACTGCAGAAATTACAATGATCTTTAACTAATAACATAGTAAACAGTAGAGATAGTAACACTTGAGATGGTGCAAATGATACCAAACTGATTGGCAATGTCAACTAGATTTTCTAGTAGCAACCTTAGAGAATGTATACCTTGAGAACTTCTACTTCCTCTCTGGTCCAAAGAAATCTCCGCCGTTGACCAAGGACAATTGGCTGTGATCTGCAAAACAACAAGGAAATCACTACTGAGATCTGGAAACCAACCTGCTAATTCAAAATAAGGGCAATTACAAAAAGTCACAGCTACTTAAATATTCATTTAAATTATTGCAGCATGTAGAGAATGTCAAATGTGGAATTAATAAAACATAACACTTATTGCTAGACTCAATAATACCACCTTTTAGACTTGCGCGCAGAGACTCTGTTTCTATGTGATGGTCTTGTTGATATTTTCTCTGCATTTTCATCTTCTTCTTCATTGTGTGCTTCCACCTTATTGTGGTAATTAATCATCCTAATATCACCTTGCTCAGCATCATCAACATATCTAGCATCAGATGAATCCCGTGGAAAAGCAAAATGATCGTTAGAAGCAACAGCAAGCTCTTCTAATTGCTTGTCCTTCTCCATATCTATATGTTCTTCAGTATTGCCTGGGAATGGATCCTCTTCATTGAGGTCAGTATTAACATTCTGGAGAGGTACAACTTTGCACCCAATCTTGTTATCATCTACATTTGTTGTAGTATGAAAAGCTTTTAAAGAGTCTACCATATTTGAATCAGCTTGTGGAGCTTGTTTATTAGCTTCTACTGAAATTTCATTTACCTGCTCCATGTTAAACTGATTTGACTCGACATTTAGTGGGCCACATAAATTTCCAGCAATCTCAAAGTTACCTTTCTGGACATCATGAGCATATTTAACACATGGATCAGGTAGGTCAATATCAGCAGTAAGAATAGGTTCTCCACGTTGCTGATTCTCCTCAATATTGATTTGTTCACCATTATTACCTGGATTAATATCCCCTCTGCTTAAATTATCCTTAACATTCTCAATGAGAGACTTAACTCCACATAAAATGTTGTTATCACTTATGCTTGGATGATATGAGAAGCATCCATGCTCCTTGTACCCTTCCTGATTCATTTTGTGACAGAGCAACACTTGGCTCTTATCACAAGCATATCCATTATCTGCTTGTCGGCCCTGTTCATTCTCAAGTGAACTTGTGTCACTCGGATCAACCCTTCTAAACAGACATGATTTGACATTTAACTGACCACATGAATTGCCAACAATGTCAGCTGCACCTTGCCTGACATGATGAACCTGTCTAGCATCGCATGGATCCTCTGGGCAAGGTACATGAATAGTATTGGTGGAAGCATGAGGGTCACCTGGCTGCTGGTTCTTTGCGACCTCAACACGGTCACTGTTACTGCATGTATGTACAACATCCACTTTGTTGAGGGCAACATTAGCATTTTGAATGGTAAGTGCAACTTCACGTACAATCATGTCATCATTTATGTCTGCAGGGCTCCCTCTTTGACAAGTTAACTTGCAGTTAACACAAGACTGTGGAACTACTACTTGTCGAGTCTGTTCATCAGGTTCTATTGAAGTTACAACTGGCTGATCTCTAGTAGATCCACTTGAGTTGCCATTTACTAGGACAGGTGAATTTTCAATTGATTGTTTTTTTCTTTCAAGAGCAGTTGATGAAAACATCTTTTGATGCTTATGAGCAAAATCTCCACCAACAAATACTGAAAGAAATTTCCTTTTTTGAAGATAATTTTCTTTAGCTTTCCTATAAGCAATAGCAGCTCTGTCACATAGACAAAAGGGGCAATAGAAAAGGCCTGACGTCTCAAACTGTGGTGATGATTTCAAACAGGCTTCATGAACAGAAATCAAGCAATCGGTGTTGCTACAATTCAACAATTCACCACCTTTATTGCACTTTATACACAAACTTTCTTCAGTGCAATCGCCAATAATAGAATCATCACTAATGTTGGCTTGAAAGCGCGAAAGATAGCATTTCTCGGCGGCAAGGGCTTCATCATGATCTGGTCCAAAGTCAGAGAGTCCTTCAAGTGTGCGATGATCATCTCTTACAATATTCGGTGCAACACTAGATTGAATGTTCAAACAGATTTTCTCATGAAGCACAGTAATTGTCTTTTCTTTACTTCCATTTTTAGGTGTCTCTTGGAAACTCACATTGTCGTCACAAGGTTGCTGTACAATGGAAGAATCTTTCTTCGAATGACCACCAACATCACAGGCAGCAGAACTTTCCAGGGGAAAATGGGATCCAAGACCATTAGAATCTTCTTGCACAACAATTTTGTCACTGAGGGGAAGTTGAGCACTAATAACACCACTGTTTTCTAGAGTAAGAAAGTCACAGAAGGAACTCTGTATGCCAGTTTTATCATTACCTTCAGTGTTTACAATCCCAGCTTCCGCACCATTTTTCTTAAGCAAACACTGCATGGAATCTGAAGTAACTTCTCTGGATGCTGCAGTGTTGCTTCCATGGGCAAAAACAATGGAATTATGTATTCCTGGGTAAAAATGATGGTCAGAGTTTAGCTTAATCCTCTTCAGCGTTATGTCCTCAGTGAAATCATTGCTTCTTTGATAATCGTGTTCCTTTTGAATGCTATTCTTATCTAGGAATCTACCAGAGTCTCCAATATTCTGTGCAGCTGAACTCTGCCCCAGTTGCTGAATTTGGTTATCTTGTATGCTTATTTCAAGCTGCTTAGCCTTTTGAGATCCATCACAAGCTTTGCACTTAGAATCATCAGGTTTATTTTGAATTAGCAAACCACTCATTTCCTTCAATGGTAAGAGAGCAGGGCATCTGTCATGTAGAATTTTTTCCTTTAACTGAGACAATAACCAACAATTCTATGAGAAGGTTAGCATGAACAAGTTCCTTCTGTAGTTTAAAGGGAAAAAAATGAATTGGTAACCTTTTCAAGAAATGTTTTTGGGAAGGAAGCCTTCTTTTGGATGATAAAATTGTGAAGTTCACCATTAAAAACCTTTACTCTATCCTTCCCAAGATTAAACAATCTGGCCGCATGGCAAAACTAAACAAGGCATATAACTGTCAGGTTGAGAAAATTAACAGCAAAAACAAACTGAAACATTAAAATACTAAGCAGAAATCAAATGACAAGTAAAAAATTACTGTCGGGCAATTAAAAATAAAAAAGCATATTCTTTTAGAAGGGAGGACGAAAGAGCATGGTTTTAAATTTCATTATGTGCCACTAGGCGCAAATATAACTTATTGTTATGCCTGCTGACAAACACGCAAAACACTTAAAGACACACGAGCTGGCTGACGTGGACTGTCTTCCTAGATTCTGCAAGAAGCGTTGGTTCACAAGCTATATTCCTTGACCTAGAACCTCTGTAATTTCATGACCCACATGAATCCATTCACAAGCCACGACCGCAAGCTAGGGATTTCAATGACTGTGAACTGCAGTTTTGCGACTGTGCAGTCTCCAGCTGTTACTGAGAGCTCAACAATGGATTTCAACAAGGTAAGCACAACAATGGATGCACACACCCTACTCCTTATCCTCCTTCTATTTGCCTCCTTTCTGATTTCACATCATGACACCATCATCCTCATCAATGTTATTAACACCATGTCTCAGTAAGAACGAAACAACATGATATTATTTCATCCTTGCTGGGACCAAAATCCAAATTCAAGATGAACTTTTAAATCTAGCGTAAGAGTGTACCTACCATCCCAAACATGGTATTACTGGAAAAAACAAGTGTTCTATGCAATTTCGGCACTCTAATTCCTAAATCATTATGATCATTTAAAAAACATTCAGATTGGTTTTTCGGATATTCATTATCTTTTTTTACACTTATTATTTCATTATAACTATTTACTATCATGTCTGGCCAATTATTGTTGTGAACTTACATATTTATGTCATATTTACATATTATTATCTCCTATGTCCATTCACTATGCCTTTCAGTCCAATTTAGGCCTAACTTACACTCTGTGGACCAACCTTACAAAGAAAAACTTGGGTTTATGAGACATTGGATTCTCACCAATGTCCCCATGGCATATGAACTCTTAATATGTTTTTTCTTGAAGCGAGATCGCCAACTATCCTACCTGCACCATCTGCTAATTCTTTTTCATTTTAATGCATTTACCTTAAATGTTTCCCAAATCCCAATATCTTCTACACTCGGGCTTCTAGTGTGATCATGTTCTTCTCCTAAAATGAGCACATAAGCCCCAGGCCAGCTGAAGCTTTTGTTCAGTGGTGGTGGAAGGCCTTCAACATGTCAGCCATGAAGATATGTTATTCATGGAACCCATGCATTACATATTTTCGCCATCAAATCTTCCACTCTTCTCATCTATGATTTTTTCACTTTTTCTGTTATGTCCTTTAGGGTTTTAACAGAAAATGAACCAAATAAATGTTTGGTTTTTCTAATTCGGAATGTAATATACCAATTTCAAGTCACCTAACTCATAGTTTTGCTCATGCAACATTTTATCATGTTTTCTGACAACATGCAGTTGAATGGCAGGATATCATCTTGCCATTCTTTTGCAGGGGCAAACTCGGACAAGCCAATTTTGAAAATCACACAAAGGACCAAACCTCTGGTGAGTAAATAAACACTCACATACTCATATTGGCTCAAACTTCATTCTTATATAATATACATGCCCCAACAAGGGTGTTGCATTCAATGTAAGTGAAGTAGCCTGCAAAGGTTCGATCAAACAGCATAACAAAAGGCACTGCCAAAGAAGGAGCTTACAACTAGTTTATTTCAAGTGAACATAAGAAGCAACCTGCACAGTAATCCCTCAGCTGTTATTGAAAAATGTTCCAAAAATGAATTGCCCAATTTTAGTGCACTTCAGCTAGGAAGAGCTAGAGATGACTAAGATAAGTCCATCTGGTCAATTTCCTTTGATATCCTCCTTTTACCCTTTCAGTCCACTAATGGTTCACCATCAACATTCACTTAACATCAAGTCCATAACCAAAAATATTAATAACGTCGCCTGTCTAGGAGTAGGCTTGCCTCAACGATTGGAGATAAAATTTCTAGGACATGCATACCTGAACCACCTAAACAGCATCTTATATTATTCTTTTCAGTAGTTGGAAATTTTCAGATATACCTTCACACAAAATAATTTTCACCGAAACCAATTTGATTAGAAGCACAGTAGCTATATTTATTAAAACCCCGTGTATTGTAGCTCAAGCCATCAAATATTAAAGGATTATGCAGACTATTATCTAACATGAGTAGTCCATAAAAATTGCTAAATAGTGCTCAGAATCTGCTTAAACAACATGCAACTTCAACTGAAAAACAAATATTGTTTTCAATTTAGGTTGATTTATCCAAGTCTGAAATTTGGAATTAGATCATGAAATAGCATGTTATGCCAGCAGAGGAAAACAAGTGCTTTTCTTCTATATCTAATAGATCGTGCAAGAGGATAAACATTATGCAAGTAGATAAACAACTATGCAAACTATAGCATCTATACCAAAATTACAAAATGTCCAACCATGGAAAATGCGTGCAAACAGAATGAATTATAATCTGAAGGAAAAAAGAAAGTACCTTCCTCGTCTGCTGACAAAGCACTTCCTCGCAAGAAAGGTTGGGATCGATCTCCCTACCGGAATACCATACTGAAGAATTCTCCTTGTGCAAGCTCACAAGTACCTCCAAATACCTCAAAGAAACCGCTTCCCGGACTGAGTTTGGAGCGCTATTTAATAACACCGGATTCTTCAAGATGAAATCTGAAAAAGGAGGGGAAAGACGAAGGAACTCAATCCCAAAAGTTGATTCCTGATGCTGGAGGAGAAAGAAGCTACAGAGATAGCGTTACCTCCGAGGACGGAAATGTCGAATTCCTCGCGTCTTGCTAGGGCTTCTATGACCCATTGCCATGCGAGAGACGTCGACGTCATGGAAGAGTGGAAAACGTAGGACAAGGAGGATCGATGAGAGAGAACAGCCGATACGCCGCCGGCAGGCAGACGACCTGAGATGCGGCGAGGAGGCGAGACGGTGGCGTATTCTCTTTTGAATTAGGGCTGAAGGCTAACATTCTTCGGGCCCTTGTGCTTTTGTCCCGGTCACGTTCACATTTGTAGTCTGGCTTTTCTTTTTTTTTAAACAAAATATATAATTTATAATATCAAAATTGAGAATATAATTATTTATACAATTATTCTGACACATATAAGCACATAATTAATTATCATCTAAATAATAAATAATATATTTTTTAATAAAATCTTATTTAAATGATGTGATAACTTAGTAAAGGTTACAGAAAAAGTCATAAAGTTAATGCAATTGAATGATAAAAGTTATACATATTTGATTGTATGTGAATCAAACATTCATCATTTGATGTTCAATTTAATACAAATTTATTTATATTTATTTAATATACACAAAATTAATTAAATAAATAAATTTAAACAATTAGTTAAATTAAATAAATATGTTTGAAAACACCCACATATATATATATATATATTTAGCTCGTTAATATTCGTGAATAACGTTCACAATCATATTCATTAATAAAAAAATTATTAGCATGTTAAATAAATAAAATTAAATTAAAAAAATAAAATAAAAAAATAAGTTTGAATTATCAAACTTAATAACCAATCAAAAAAATAAAAAAATTTAAACAATCAAATAAGCTTGAATTGAGAGCTCGATAAC
>JBBUKS010000085.1:5656715-5674292 GCA_038050645.1 Hedychium gardnerianum | reverse complement strand
TCATTAATAAAAAAATTATTAGCATGTTAAATAAATAAAATAAAATTAAAAAAATAAAATAAAAAAATAAGTTTGAATTATCAAACTTAATAACCAATCAAAAAAATAAAAAATTTTAAACAATCAAATAAGCTTGAATTGAGAGCTCGATAACATCTAAACGAACCAAACTCAACCTAAGCTTGAAGTAAGAGCTCGATAACATCTAAATGAATCAAGCTTAAACCAAGCTTCAAACAAACTCAAATTCATAAAAAAATAAACAAAGTCAAGCTTGAATAATCATTTCAAAAGTTTGATTCATTTTAAATTCGTCTCGATTTAGCTCGATTATCTTATCAAATAAACTCAAACACCTTAAAATTCGCTCGACTTAACTTATTTACAACCCTGTATATATATTTTAAAATTTATTTTAATTTTGTTTAGAGAGTATGCGCATTTAATTATCTAATATTTACTTATTTATACATTTTTAATTATTTATTTGATTTGTTAGGAGTTTTCTTTTTGTTTACTTCTGGCGTACCTTCGTCAATTTTGCTAATGGCTTGTCTAAAATATCTTTACCAAATCGGCGGACGCTTCCTCTCACCCTCCTCTTTCCGCCGCACACACACACGACACGTGTTTCACAAATCTCCGAAAAAATCTTTCCAATTATATTATCTTACCATTCCAGTTGGTGGGACCCGGTCTACTTACTCGTCTGGGAATCAAAACGATCACCGTCCCCCTCAACTCGGTTATCCAATCGTCAGGTGGGGCCGCAGCCGGCGTAACCCTGCCCTCCCTCCAAACGGACGGCCAGGATGCGGTCCCTCTTGGTCCGGTCCAAACCCGCGTGAGCCGCGGTTACCCCACGCTGTCCCTTCTTCTGATCGTGTCTCTCCCTTCCTTCCTCGAAGGAGACCGAGACCGATCCAACCGCGTGCACGCGCCTCCTCTCGCACTCCCCGCCGCAACATATAAATTAGCTCCCCTGCGCATTCGATGCTAAACCCCCAAATCGCCAAATATCCCAGCGCTCGCCCATTTCATGACCGCCTACAAGAGTACTACTCCGCTCTTCCCCTCCGTCGCCATCGACGACGACGATTTCTCCTGTTACTACTCCTTCTTCGAAGACAACATCGCCGCCGCTGCACCCACACCTCAGACTTCCTTGGCGCCCTTGCCGGCCATGGAGCACAATTCCAAGAAACGTCCCAGGGTGGATGATCCTCTTCCGACACGGTTCGTCGCGTTCAAGTCCTCCGCCTCCTCCTCCCCGCCGACTCAGGCCGACCACTTCACAGAGGAGGATTCCCCTGCGCGGGCAATGCCTGCTCCGTCGGTGCAGCCCCATCCACGCCGCCTTTGGGTGAAGGACCGGAGCAGGGATTGGTGGGACCGGTACAACCACCCGGATCTCCCCGAGGAGGAGTTCCGACGGGCTTTCCGGATGTCCCGCTCCACCTTCGACTTCCTCTGCGACGAGCTCGGCTCTGCCATTGCGAAAGAGGACACGGCGCTCCGCGCAGCCATCCCCGTCCGGCAGCGCGTTGCCGTGTGCGTGTGGCGGCTCGCCACCGGCGAGCCCCTCCGGCTTGTCTCCCGTCGATTCGGGCTTGGAATCTCCACCTGCCACAAGCTCATCCTCGAGGTCTGCACCGCCATCCGCAACGTACTAATGCCGCGGTCGCTCCTCTGGCCCGCCCCAGCCGCCGCCGCCGTCGCCTCCGCGCGGTTCGAGGCTCTTTCAGGAATTCCCAATGTGGTGGGTGCGATGTACACGACCCACATCCCCGTCATCGCCCCCAAGGTCGGCGTTGCGTCCTACTTCAATCGCCGCCATACGGAGCGCAACCAGAAGACGTCGTACACCGTCACTATCCAAGGCGTGGTCGACCCCGACGGCGTCTTCACTGACGTCTGCATCGGCTGGCCTGGCTCCATGCCCGACGACCAGGTGCTCAAGAAGTCGGCGCTGTACCAGCGTGCGCACGGTGGTCAATTGAGCCACCAATGGATCGTCGGCGGAGCCAGCTATCCTCTCCTGGACTGGGTGCTCGTCCCATACGCCCAACAGAACCTCACTTGGGCGCAGCACGCCTTCAATGAGAAGATTGGGGATCTGCACATGGTGGCGAAGCAGGCCTTCGCCAGGCTAAAGGGCAGGTGGGGATGCCTGCAGAAGAGAACGGAAGTGAAGCTGTTGGACTTGCCGGTGTTCCTCGGCGCTTGTTGCGTGCTCCACAACATATGCGAGATGAGGAAGGAGAAGATGAACGCTGATCTGGAGTTCGGACTGGTGGACGACGAAATGGCGCCGGAGAACGGCCTCCGATCACTGAGTGCCATGCAGGCTAGAGATAGCATCGCCCATAATCTGTTGCACCACGGCCTCGCCGGATCGGCCTTCTTGTAAGCTCTACCGCGCAGAGAGACATCAGCAAAGATAGAGATATACGAGTTCATGGGAAGAGAATGGATGGTGGAGAGTAATTGCTAAGGCCGCGGTGGATAGGAACAATTATAGCAATGAGTGACAGATTAGAAAATCAATCATTGTCTCATAAACTAGATTGTTGTTGGATCTTGTCACCCAATTGGATTTGTGTTATTTTTTTATCTGAACAAAGGAAAAAAGAATGAGACTGAATTTGTTCCCCAATACGAGAAGAAAAAAAAACAGGGTAATCTGTTATGGGGTTTCTCTTTTTTCCTAATTATTTGATCAGTGAAAAGTTTCTGTATTTCTTCTTTTCTATTTGAAGTTTTATAAAATAGAATAAAAGGCCATTAAATATTTTCAACAAATATTTATCAATAAGAATTAATTTTAAATATGTATATTATTTTCAGCTTTAAATTTATTTTTTAAAAAAATTAAAATGAACTGGTTCTACTACTTGTACCCGACTCTGGACCTGTAAATTTGATGAATGAAAAACGGGTATGAAAGCGGGTAGAAAATTGGCAGAGACCATCGCTAATAACCGACTGCTAAATTAACAATATAAGTATCGGCTGAATTCCGCCCTAGGGTTTTACTGAACCCTCTCGTCTCGAGGATAGCGGCCGCGGCGGAGTGCGACGATGAGCAACGACAAGCAACAGAACAGCCTCGACGTGTCCGATCTCCGCGCAGGTATTCTTCTTCCACTAATCATTCTTTTTTCTAAGCTGGCATTCGACCGATTTGCAAATATCTTATTCTGCTGTTTGATTTTCGCCTTTGTTTTCTTCTGTTAGCTTTGAGTGCGGAGGATAGAGCTGGTCTTGTTGATGCGCTGAAGGTGCGATGCATTTTCTTAATATTTTGGGGATTGGGGGGAGGGAGGTTGAGATCTTTTTGTTTTTGGTTTGACGTGTTTTCTTCTGTTTTTTTGGAACCCAGAACAAGCTCCAGAGCCTTTCAGGGAAGCATGCCGGTGTAATGGAAACGCTAAGCCCAGTAATTAGGAAGCGCGTCGAGGTGCTGAGGGAGATCCAGGTTGATTTACTCTTTCTGAGAGAGTGTTTATTTTTTTTCCCCTCTTTTTGATGTACTAAGGATATATTAAGATAACTTCAGTGAGATGTTTTATTTTGATTACCTTCTTATTGATTCTTTCTGTCTGAGGCTTATATCCTTTATTCTGCTCCAGTATGAACTTGGGTTCATACGTGGTTTGCCTACTTGACTATGAATAATTGCAAAAGAAATTCCTTGCTTGTTGCCTGCCAATCAATTAATACACAAGTTGCCTTTGTGAGACACAATTAGAAGGACGCTTAACTTGGACGAAAATATTAAACATCACTTCTGTGCTTGATAGCTTGGATTGTTAGTTTTACAAATGATGTCGATTGACACCTTCGAGCCTACTTTTCCATATATCCTGTGTTATTAACTCCATGGATATTGTTGATTTTGTTTTTAGAACCATATTCTGTAAAATTACTCTATGTCGTCTTTACTACCACTGTTGGTATTGAATTTTTGTTTAAGATTTCCCATTCTTTATATGAAGTCAGAGAAAAGAAGTTGTAGTTGCCTGTTATTTCAGTTTGATGGAATTCTATATTGAAATAAACTGACAAATGTTAGTTGGAAGTTACAATGGATAAAGACCAAAGATAGCATGTTGTATCTCGTGCAAATGTTAACTGAAAACATTAATGATAAACTACTTGACTGGACTTGTTGCTGTTATCTTGATCTGTGTCATTGAATGTGGTTGCTGAATTCTTTATATTTTTTCTCACATTTATGTTTTTGAAGGTTTTGGTCATCAATCTTTTATCACCATTTGTTAGTTCATTACTTGGGTTATTGTTTTAAACGATATTGGTCAATTTATATCATCAACTTTGTTTTGTAATTTCTTTGATTTATATCTTCTATCAAGCGAGCAAAGTTAGCTAAATTTTGTTGAATGTTACTTATAACATACAGAAAGAATGAGCATAAGCCAAGTATTTTGCAATTTATTCCTTCAAGAGGTGAAGTTGGATGCACTCTGTTCCTGAAGAGAGAACTGTATGCATACACCTCACAATTGGAAGGGAGATTTCATTTATACTGTCTCATTCTCTGTTGTTTATTGCTGTACAAATGTTGATGTAGGCGTAAATTGTAATATTATGAATGCCTCATCTCCAATTTTTATTAAAATATATAGGATGGCACGCATTACCTATTTACTAATTCCACTCAAACTGCAGTTTTCTATGCCAAAGCCTCCACCATACACACCTCACAAAACAAGGATTTTACGATCTTATATTCTGATGGAGTATCTTTTCATGTTTTCACTTTGTAGAGCCAACATGATGAATTTGAGGCTAAGTTTTTCGAGGAAAGGGCTGCTCTTGAAGCTAAATACCAGAAGCTTTATGAACCACTGTACACTAAGGTATAATTGTAGCGGCTCTTAATGCTCTCTAATTTTGTATTACTGGATCTACAAGCAACTTTGGAGTGTAAGATACTCTGCATTGACCATACACCGAGTGCTGAAATTTTGTTATTTAGATTTTGTTTGATAAATCATTATGTTTAACTTGGGTATTTTGGCTCATCCTAGAGGTATGAAATTGTGAATGGAATTGCTGAAGTTGAAGGCATTGCAGATGAATCTGCAACTAAGGCTAGTGAAGGTAATTTTTGGTATATTTTATGTTTCAAATGTTATGCTGTAGTTTGTGCACTTTTTTTGTAAAATTTCTCCTTGCCACAGAAAAAGGCGTGACTGGATTTTGGCTGAATGCTATGAAAACAAATGAAGTGCTAGCAGAGGAGGTAACGTAGGGTGTATAAATACTCTTCTCCAGTCTTCTTGATTATTTACTCTATGATGTTAACTATATTCAGATTCAAGAGCGTGATGAGGAAGCACTCAAATATCTAAAGGATATAAAGTGGTGCAGAATTAATGAACCCAAGGGTTTTAAACTTGAATTTTTCTTTGAAGCCAACTCCCTTTTCAAGAACACTGTTCTGACAAAAACGTACCACATGATTGATGAAGATGAACCAATCTTGGAGAAGGCAATTGGGTAATGTATTTTTCATTTAGTTTGCTAAAAGTTACCTTTTGATAGTTAGTTCTAAATATTCACAAACTTTTGGGTTTTGCTCCAGGACTCAGATTGAATGGTTTCCAGGGAAATGCTTGACTCAGAAGATTCTGAAAAAGAAGCCAAAGAAGGGTTCAAAGAATGCAAAACCCATAACTAAAACTGAGAATTGTGAGAGCTTCTTTAACTTTTTTAATCCACCAGAAGTACCTGAAGATGATGCAGATATTGATGAAGAAACTGTAAGTCTTTCTTCCATTTGAAAATGGAAGTGAAAAAGAACTGAATGAGTAACACCATAACTAATTTCATAGTTATTCTTTGGGCAGGCTGAGCAGTTGCAGAGTCAGATGGAAGTCGATTATGATATTGGGTAGGTTGTGTTGTCAACTTGCAGCTCAGTACTCGTCCGCATCTGTGGAAATATATGTTATCCACATTCTACTTGTTCTATAATGCATGTTCTAGGATTCAGTCGTCTTTGCACAGTCACTTGTTCATTTGCCTGGCTGATAGTGAGTGTGTTGATTTGCAGATCCGCGATTAAAGACAAGATAATTCCCCATGCTGTTTCATGGTTCACAGGGGAGGCTGTGCAAGATGATGATGAGCTAGAACTAGAGAATGATGAGGAAGAAGATGAGGAGGAAGATGATAATGAAGAGGAAGAGGAAGAAGATGATGAAGACGAGGATGAAGATGAGGAGGATAAAGAGGAAGCCAAGTCCAGAAAAAAGGTATTATATTTCATTCTAAATCTTTCCTGTTTATTTTTTTTGGGTTGAAGATCATGTGCTGACTTATTTGCACAATTGTATTATAGTCAACCACGGGACAGTATGATGCCTTTAACGAATTGATACGCTATTCCTCTCTTTGTTAATAATGATGGTTCTTTGATATACAGAGAGTTGGTGGCGAGCAAGCTGATCGACCTGCTGATTGCAAACAGCAGTAAATTCTTTTACAATCATCACAGAGAACTTACTCTACCCGTGGAGGATCCTACAGAGATTTGCATTTGCCAAACTTGTGTTCTGCTGGTGTTTCTATGAGAAAGTTCAATCCAGAATCATGTGAGTGTCCCTGCGTGTGGTTGAAATCTGCAGAGTTTTGGAATTGCTGAAGCGAAGATTTTGTTTGCCTCATGTAATGTCGTGTCGTTGCTTTAATGTCGGTGCGTGGCTTTATTCTCCCGGTGATGGGACAGCAGATGAGTAGTATGCTTATATTTTCATTGGACCATTGCATTTTTTTATGGTAACACCTGCGTTTTATAAAAGTTCAAGTATGACCATCTTTTTATCTGGATGCTGTTGGTAATCTGTCAAAATATTAAATTTATATTTGTAATATGCGTAATATTATGTCAACCCAATATTTTGTAATCCTTCTGTAATGTGATATGTGATTTTTGCCAGAGTTGACGTTATCGTTGCGTTCTAGTTAGGATTTCCAGTAAATAGTCCCTAATTAGAAGCGGACTGGTAATTCCAGCCATGAGCTAACAGATGAATAAGCCAATTATTTATATTTATAGAAATAGAAGCTCTTTCTCGTCCTCTGCAAAAAATTGTTGTTTCCTAGACTATCTGATCTTCTCTACTCGAGACACAGAAGAACTATTATACCTCAATTTTCTTCATTAGTTTTAGTTTTATTTTTATTGTTCCGGTTGCAATGAGGTATCGACTCTGTTCGTAGTGAGGATGAGAAGAAGTACGGTGTTTCCTGACCAAGCCCAGCTGCCAACAACTCACTGCCAGGCGCTCGCCATCTTCCTCGCCGTCGCATGGATGGCTACAGCCGTGACCGTCTTCCTCTCCCTCTGCGCCACCTGCATCCGCAAATCCTCCAGCAAGACCTCGTCTTCGTCGCGGACCTCGTTGCCCGCAAGCAAGTCCATCGCCAAGTACTCTAAACCTGCTGAAAGGGAGAACAGGCCGCCACAAGAGGCGCCGGAGGTGGAAGCACAAGCAATGGCGATGGAGGAGGCCGAGAAGGACACCGACGTGACCGTCATCCCTGTCGAAGTGGCGGCGACGCACGGGCCGATTCCGCCGGCGGTGCTTCCGACGTCTTCGTCGTCGAAGCGGAAGCTGTCGCTGAGCTTCGGCAAGGGGCTCTCGGGGAAACTGAGAACGAGCCGGAGGGAGCGGAAGGGCGAGGGGGACGATACGATATGGAAGAAGACGATCATCCTGGGCGAGAAGTGCAAGGTGTCGAGCGACGACGACGAGGAGGAGGTGGTGGTGGTGGACGACAAAGGGAACCCACAGCCGTACTACCACCCGAGGACGCCGAGGACGCCGAGGTCGCGGTGCATGTCGCCGAACAACTCGTTCGCGAACCCTGACGAGGCGCCACAGGGGTTATGAATACGGAGGAGGAGGAGGAGGAGGAGGAGGAGGAGTGGAGGACGCCGGACGTACGGTCAACCGGAAGCCATTTTGACAATGGCCGCCAAATCCAGCTCTCGCACGTGCCAAGAAAAACAATGTTTTCACTATCATAAGCCAGTAGCAAGTTTAGGATCGCAAACTAGTACAGTTTCATCCGTGTCTCCGTGAACGGTGCATTGAATCAAATTTCTCTACTGCTTATCGACGTCGAGGAAGCTACACCAGTAACAATACCTTAGTATTCTTGAATTTCAAAGTGGGAAATAAATAAGTTATTTAGCTTTACAGAACTGTATATACACATTGTGGAATTTGTAAGTTATGTTTGTTCAACTATTTATTTGTTTGCTTATTTATTATTTTTTTTTTTTGTTAAAAGTCCATAAGCTCCAACTTCAACATTAAAGGAAAAAGTCTCACAATTAATATAAATAATTATTTGTTGATCTGCTCTCTTTATCGAGTAAAAAGCGAAGTCATCATTTTAATATTTTATATCGGTTAAAAATTATTAAGATTTATTGAAATAATTATTGACGTAGATATGAATTGTACAAATCCGTGGGACGTGTTGAGACCCTCTGTAGAATTTGTGTTGGGTGAGCAGTTGCATAATTAAAAAAAAAAGGGATGTCTCTGATAGATAAACATCAACACCAACCCCCAGAGAATGCCATAATTAGGACGCAATGCGTGATTATGCATCAAATATTGTTGGATTAGTATCAACGTTATGTCAATCCACTGTTCATGCGGGACATGATCTTCCAAGAGGAAAATTAATGAAGTACAAACCTACCATCCTTGTCCCTCTACGCGAGTTGGGTCAAACATCTCTCTTGCTTAGAACCGCAGAGAAGAAAGCAAAAGAAAAGAAGCCTCATACAACTCCACCACCCAACTCCTGTCCCACCTACGTTACGTACATTCCTTGTAGTAAAATGACTCGGTGATATTGCATAGTGTAGGAGGAGTTGTTTGGGCATGCAGTTATATTTCTTAATTTGTCTACTTTGTCTACACTCTAAAGCTTCTGAACAGGATATCCACCAAACAGAGATTACAAAATCTTATGCTATAAATTACCTTCTGATCATGAACTCTCTCACAACGTAGCACACATCTCTTTCTTTCTTTCTTTCTTTCTTGTCTAGACTAGCCAGAGACACAGGGATGGCCTCCCTTCTTCTCTTGCTTTTCTCCTTGCTGCTAATGCTTCATGGCGCAGCGACTACACGAGCCGAGCAAACCAAGCACTACAACTTCAATGTATGTATGTTGCTATAGATTCAAGTACTTAAAAAGGAAAGTTCATCATGTCGAACTCATTGCAGATACAAATGGCGAATGTGACTCGTCTTTGCAGCACCAAGAGCATCCTGACGGTGAACGGGCAGTTCCCGGGGCCGAAGATCGTCGCCCGAGAAGGAGACCGAGTCGTCGTCAGGGTCACCAACCATGTCGAGCACAATGTCACCATTCACTGGTATAACAACGATCATAAAAGTGTCGATTTTTAAACTTTATGGAAATGAATTAGTGTGGGCATTAATTTCTCAGGCATGGAGTTCGGCAACTGCGAAGCGGGTGGGCAGACGGTCCGGCCTACGTGACCCAATGCCCTATCCAGACGGGGCAGAGCTACGCGTACAACTTCACGGTTGTGGGGCAGAGAGGCACTCTGTTTTGGCACGCCCACATCTCATGGCTCAGGGCCACCCTCTATGGCCCCATCATCATCCTCCCCAAGCTCGGTGTCCCCTATCCCTTCACCAAACCCTACAAAGAAGTCCATATCATTTTAGTATACATATATAGAGTTCTGTTAGCCTGCACATCTTATCCTGTACAATCATAGACACCTGCTGAAGTGGTCACCTGCATATCATTGATCAAAATATGTGTGATATGATCAGTTATCAGGATTATGCCACCTGGCTCAGCAGGTGTACATGGTTGTGTAGGATAAGATGTGTAGGCTAGCTAAAATTAATTAATTTCGATTAATTATTACTACCAATGGATTTGGTCACAGGGGAGTGGTGGAAGGCTGATACAGAGGCCATCATTAGCCAAGCTCTTCGGACCGGAGGAGGCCCTAACGTTTCAGATGCCTACACCATCAATGGCCTTCCCGGCCCCCTGTACAACTGCTCAGGTCAAGATACGTTCGAGCTGAAGGTGAAGCCGCGGAAGGCGTATTTGCTCCGCCTCATCAACGCTGCAGTCAATGACGATCTGTTCTTCAGCATCGCCGACCATACCGTCACCGTCGTCGATGTCGATGGTGTTTACGTGAAGCCCTTTGACACCGAGGTCGTTCTCATAGCGCCCGGCCAAACCACCAACCTTCTCCTCCGCACCAAGCGCTACTACCCCAATGCCGTGTTCCTCGTCGAGGCCAGGCCTTACTCCACGGGCCAAGGCACCTTCGACAACACCACCGTCGCCGGCTTCGTAGAATACGCAGCCGCCTTCGACAAGAACCTTCCGCTCCGCAAACCAACCCTCCCGGTGTTCAACGATACGTCGTTCGCTGCGAACTTCTCCGGGAGATTGCGCAGCCTGGCGACCGCCCGATTCCCCGCCGACGTGCCGCAGTCCGTGGACCGGCGGTTTTTCTTCACGGTCGGACTGGGGACGAGTCCGTGCCCGGTCAACGGGACGTGCCAGGGGCCGAACGGCACCAAGTTCGCCGCCGCCGTCAACAACGTGTCGTTCGCGACGCCGGAGACGGCTCTGCTGCAGGCGCACTACTCCGGGCGGTCGAGGGGAGTCTACACGCCGGACTTCCCGATGTACCCACTCCGTCAGTTCAATTACACGGGGACGCCGCCGAACAACACGATGGTGGGCAACGGTACCAAGCTGGTGGTGCTTCCGTTCAACGCCAGCGTGGAGTTGGTGATGCAGGACACCAGCATTCTGGGCACGGAGAGCCACCCGCTGCACCTCCACGGCTACAACTTCTTCGTCATCGGACAGGGCTCCGGCGACTTCAACCCGGCCAAGGACCCGACCAATTTCAACCTACTAGATCCGGTGGAGCGAAACACCGTCAGCGTTCCGGCCGGCGGATGGGTAGCGATAAGATTCTTGGCAGACAATCCAGGTAATCTAAATTGTCGAACACGAATCAATTAGTGCTAGATTTAATTAACATAATTACTGTAGGTGTATGGTTCATGCACTGTCACATTGAGGCGCACATGAGTTGGGGATTAAAGATGGGGTGGCTGGTCCTCGATGGAAGCCTTCCCAGCCAGAAGTTGCCGCCGCCGCCGCCGGATCTACCCAAGTGTTGATGACGACTATAACTTGCACGGACTCTCTTAACATCAAATTTATTAATATTTTTTTCCCATTTATTTTTTGAAATATTGTGATTCTTCCTCGCATTTTGTTTCTCTCCGGTGTGATATTTTGGTCGCTGTCATGGTTCAGCAAAATGGCAATTATTTCCTTGAATAAAGACATGAAAATGCCTATTTTTCCTCTCCCACGCTCACTTCACTTGCTATTTCTGGCAAATCACGTGTGCATTTATCGTTTCTTCGGATGCTTAAATACGCACACATTTCGCCGCTCACACACACGTGCAACCACGATGACCCCACATCTTCTCACCCTCCTCCTCGTACTTCTCTCATCCGCCTCCGCCTCCGCCTCCGCCTCCGCCCGCTCCGTCGGCGTAAACTATGGCACCCTCGGAGACAACCTACCCTCGCCGGCCCAGGTTGCATCCTTCATCAAGAGCCGCACCATCATCGACAGCGTCAAGATCTTCGACGCCAACCCGGACATCCTCCGCGCCTTCGCCGGCACCGGAATCTCCATCGTCGTGGCCATCCCAAACAACGAGATCCCTAACCTCGCCGCTTCCCGCGCCGAGGCTGACGCTTGGGTAGCTTCCAACATCGGCCCCTTCGTCCCCGCCACCCGCATCACTCTCGTCCTCATCGGCAACGAGGTCCTACACTCCCTCGACTACAGCCTGATCCCACACCTCGTCCCCGCGATGGTCTCCGTCGCCGGAGCACTGGTCTCGGCGGGCTTCCGGGGGATAAAGGTCTCCACGGCGCACTCGCTGGGGATCCTCGAGGCCTCGGATCCGCCGTCGACAGGCCAGTTTCGGCCAGGGTGGGACCGCGCGATCCTGGCGCCAATGCTGGCGTTCCACCGCCACGCCAGGTCTCCCTTCGTCGTCAACGCATACCCCTACTTCGGCTACGACGCCACCAAACTCGACTACGCGCTGTTCAAACGCCGGCCGGGGTTGCACGATCCCGGCACGGGACTGACCTACACCAACATGTTCGACGCGATGCTGGACGCGGTGCACACGGCGATGAACAAGCTCGGCTACGGCGACGTGGACATCGTGGTGGGGGAGACCGGGTGGCCCTCGGCGGCGGACAACAACCAGTACGGAGTGAGTCCGGAGTACGCCGCGGCGTACAACCACCGCCTGGTGCGGCACATCAATTCAGGGATGGGCACGCCGCAGATGCCCAACCGGACCATCGAGACGTACATCTTCGCGCTGTTCAACGAGGACCAGAAGCCCGGGCCGCTGGCGGAGCGTAACTGGGGGCTTTTCCAGCCGGACTTCACGCCGGTGTACAACTCCGGCGTTATGAGGAGGGGAAGGAGGGGAAAGGCCGCGGGCGGGGGAAGCAGTAGCAATAACGCGCCTGCTGCCGTCGGGAAGAAGTGGTGCGTGGCGAAGAACGAGGCGACTGACGAGGCGCTGCAGGCGAACATAAACTGGACGTGCGGGACCGGGAAGGTGGACTGCGCCGCCATACAGCAGGGCGGCGCGTGCTTCGATCCCGACACGGTGAGGTCTCACGCGACGTACGTCATGAACGCGTACTACCATGCGGCCGGGACGCAGGACTACAACTGCGACTTCGCCGGCACCGCCGTCTTTACGACAACCGATCCCAGTAAGAGCCGCCAATTTATTACTACTCCCTTGGCTTCGATTATAAATGCTAAACAGTATGTTTATGTTCCTTTTTCTGACAGGCCATGGATCATGCAAATATGCATAATTAATTAATTATTCACTCAAGTTCAAGCTGCTTTGCTTCCATTTTATTTTCATTTGAATTCTTTATATTGTTTTATTTATATGCCCGTATATATACAATTTGAGATGGAAGTTCACTTTTACTAGTTCGACATTTATTATTTTTTACACTAATTAATCTCGCGTTATCTAAAATTATATTTTAAAAATATAATAGATTTCATATTAAAGGGCTCTTGGAATTCAAATTTTAAATCAAATTCAAACTGCAACTGGCCTAACGGACGACGGATTCAGCGGCAAGTACTTGGTTCCAAACACCAAGCTCCACCACTAAACGTGCAACAGATCTGTAGAACATCCAATACAATTCGATATAAAGCCTGTTTCGTGCGCATGCTGAACACCATAACAGCATCCAATAGGACTCCAAATAAAAAAGCTGCATCGCCCTCATTCAACTCAGATCTCAATTTGAAATGGACAACCAACCCTCGACCTCCACGAAGCATTCTTCTTCCATGCCGTCGCCGGTGAGGGTGGTGTTGCGGGTGCGCCCGTTCCTCCCATGGGAGATCGATTACAACGGCGATGATCGGTCGATCCCCTGCGTCGCCCTACTCGATCGGGATTGCGGCGCCGGCGAGGAAGTCGCTGTCCAGCTTAAAGATCAGTGGAGCAGGTGCGCGGATCCTTATTTATTTCCACTCCTTTTCTTTTTTTCTTGATCTGTTGAGGGGATATGTGGAATCCTGAAGCCGGAGCGAGTGCTACAAGTTGGACTCTTTCTTCGGGCAAAGCGACCGCATCGGCCAGATCTTCGACCGTGAGATTGGTGCTGTGATTCCTGGCGTCTTTCGAGGGCTCAACGCAACCGTCTTTGCTTACGGAGCCACCGGGAGCGGGAAGACCTACACGATGCAGGAAAGGCAGCAGAGCACTTTATACTTTGCTTTGCCTCTTCGTTAGTAGTACCTAGGTTTTATGTTGAGTTAATTGTGGAAACAGGGCGTAAAGGGCGAGCCTGGAATGATCCCGCTGTCAATGTCGACCATCTTTTCCATGTGCAGCAAACTGAACAACTTCTCTGTGGAGATTGCATACTACGAGATCTACATGGACCGGTGCTACGATTTGCTGGAGCCTAAGGCGAAGGAGGTCGTCGCTATGGATGATAAGGACGGGAGGGTCCAGCTGAAAGGATTGTCCTGGGTATTTTATGATCGTCAAAATAGTTTTCTTCCCAACTTCCTTTCTATCAGTAGATTGTTCAATTTCCGTTCCATTGGGTGATCTTGAAAGGTACCGATACACTCGATGAACGAGTTCCGTGAGGTGTTCGAAACTGGTGTTGAGAGAAGAAAAGTTGGACCGACAGGCCTCAACGATGTCTCGAGCAGGAGCCATGCAGTTCTTGCGATTGCTGTCACAAATGGTGTTTCTAAAGGGAAGCTAAACCTCATCGACTTAGCAGGTTCAATCCTTCTTCAAACAACACCCTTTTTCTTTTTTTTTTCGCATTTCATTGTTATTGCAAGATGCCTATTGCTTCACAAGTGCATGTGCCTCACAGGTAATGAAGACAATAGGAGAAGTTGCAATGATGGTATTCGCCTTCAAGAGAGCGTGAAGATTAATCAGTCGTTGTTTGCATTATCAAATGTCATCTATGCCCTAAACAACAACGAAACCCGAATTCCATATCGAGAGAGCAAATTGACTCGCATATTACAGGACTCACTGGGAGGGACAAGTCTCGCATTGATGATAGCATGCCTTGTATGTGTCCAATATTGTCTTGTGAAGAATTGCATTTTGTTTGTATTATGACAATTGAAAAATGATGCAGAATCCCGTATCGTACCAAGAGGCTGTACACACAGTCAGTTTGGCTGCTCGCAGTCGAAAAGTTATGAACTATGCAAGTCTAGATTGCAAGGAGACTCCAAAAGTGAAAATTGATATGGAAGCTAAGCTTCAAGCTTGGTTGAATTCAAAAGGAAAGAACAAAAGTGCTCAGAGAACACTAGGACCTTTTTCACCATCATCATCAGCTAATCATTCAAAAAAACAAGAATCAAACCGCTCTTTTTCAAAAAGAAAAGCTCCAGAATTCAAGGGAAGGTCAGTGTTCTTATCTCACCACCTTCAATTGCAAAACGGTTATATATGCTCTTTGTTGAACTAATTTTTTCAATGCCTCGCACGCTTATGCCGTGTCTCAGAGGAGTACTATTTAATTCTGTGGCCCCAATTTCAGCAAACGTTCAGGTAAGTTCACATCTTTTCTTGACCCACAATTTATGCCATTTATGCTACAGCTTAGTGATTTGTGCACAAATCTTGGCTACAATTATCTGTAAGTTTGTTCATTTCGTAGTCACATTTTCTTAATTGTTCTTGGACACTATAATTATGCATGGAGGATATGAGATCAATGTGATACTCGACAATACAACTCTGTTACAAAAGGAATAAGAATACCATATTTGTCACCTAAACTTTTTTTTCTACTGAACTTTTGCCTCTTCAGCAAGAAACGTCTGGGACACACTTGATCACAAGAAATGGCAGCATTGCCATTGAGCAAACCGAGGTGAATTGTAATTTTGTGCTCGATGAAGATAATCAAGATGTGTTGTTATAACCTTCATTTTTTTTTTATGGGTTCTGCCTGGCTGTGATAATATTGTATCTATCCGTGATAATGATGAGACAAGTGCTACCCAAATAACCTTACCCAAGACCTCTAACTTGATTGGTATGTATACTGCATATTGGATTGTACAGTGAGGATTTCTTCAGCTAGAGAAAACAACCTCCATTTTCTCTTGTTTATGTAGGCTCATCGTTTAACAAGGAGAACTCACCTTTTACTCCTCTGGATAGCCTGGGATCACCAGCTGCTGACAAGGAATTCCATGATCCCTCTAGAAAAGCCCTCTCGCCTTTGCCTTCCAATACAACTTCAATTACCAAGTTGTCATCTGATGACTGCATCTCTTCTATTTTGTTGGAGCAAAAAACACCAAAATTTAATTGTTTAAAGGATGAGTTTCAAAATGAAACTCCATTCAAAAAATTCAAAGCATCAAGTTCAAGTTTAAAGGTTTGCTTTACCATAAAGCTTAAATGTTTCAATGGATGAATAACGGGACACTAATTAGGTTCCATGGGTACGCAGGAAAGTCTGATTGAGGAGTATTTACAATTCTTGAACAACGCTAGCAAGTAAGCTCTTCATCTCAAGAATGCCTTATTAATTGTTGTCTTGTAGTTTAATGTGTTTTTTGGTAGATTAATATCTTTTGGCTTTTGATAATAACACTACAACTTTTCTAGATAATAAAGATATCGTGGCCTTTTTTCAAACGAAGATTTTTCAATAGTGAGAATGACAAATTTTATTGACACTATTTTTTTTTCTATCTTACAGAGAGGAGCTAATGCAATTAAAGGTACTTCGCAACTCTTTGTTCCATCTTGATCAACAGTCTTGTTTCATCTTCAAATAACACTGATTTTCCACAACCAGGGTATTGGCGAAAAACGAGCAGATTACATACTTGAACTTAGAGAAGAAATGCCCAACCCATTGAAATCAGTAAGTCATAAATAGACAATCAAACTTGCATTCAGAAACTCTACATTTGGACTTGTGAATTCTTACTTGGTGCTCACATTATATTGTTTGAAAACTTACAGTTGTCTGATTTAGAGAACATAGGCCTGTCTTCGAAGCAGGTATCGTCTCAGATGATCGCCATAAACTTCATCTACTTTTTCAATTCCAGAAATATTCTTAATTCTTTTGTAATAAGACCACGGATCTAAAAAATGTAATGCCACAGGGACTTGAAGATTAAACCTTGTTTGCTTTTTCAGGTACTTGACATGTTCAGAAGGGCTGCGACAGGACTTTTATATTGAAAGGCTCGTCACAGATTAGCTGGTTTCGCTAGATTAGGGCCTTGTGCCACCAGTTATTGAGAAAGCATTAATTTAACCAGCTGATTGTATGGCAACATCAGAGTTGGTTCGGGTGCGACGCGGATCATTCATGCTTCGTGCAAATGATTGCTCGTCTTCGGCCTTAGATAAGACTAGCTATTCTTGTTGTGTAATAACTGATAACTAAATATTTATGTCCTATTTAACCCTTGTTTTTCATTTTTAATCGATGACGGTGTACTGTATTATTATATCATGAATATGCATTTTCTAACACCCTACTTTCCATTGGGATTTAAAAAGAGTCTAATCCAGTAGATGCAACGACCATCACAGGTAAAACCTACTATGAGTAAACAGAAGTTCCATCTGAATAGAAAATTCAGAGATTAAAAACCTGAAGTTGAATGTACGATGAAAGGAGAAATTTCAGGTGTACATGGTAAGCACATGTTCCAGTTGACTGCAGCTGCTTACATTCTAAAAGAACTTCGATACTTCAACAAAATGATATTCTTGAATTATTGAAATTTGAGAAGCAAGAACCTCCAAATTTCTGAAGCTCAGATGAACGGAGGAAGTATTACCCAACGTCGTGGATACCTAGGCCGCCCCTCTTTTCCATCAAATAACTGCGACAAA